>JACCIC010000176.1:165000-190000 GCA_018907035.1 Sycobia sp. Sy_11 | reverse complement strand
GTCCCGCAGCGCGTCCTCGTCCGGCAGCAGCGTCTTCCTTCGCCGGGAGCGGCGGTGACGTCGGCGTCCAGAAGCCCCGGGATGGGGCGGTTATTCCGCGGAGACGGGGTCGGACGACAGTTCGTCCGCTCGAACTCGTGCTCGGCGCGTGTCCACTGCACACACCCACAATACCGTGGCACAACACACGCGTCAAATCGGGCACCCTCCCCGAAGACAAGGTACGAGGCGGGGGAACCTTGGAGCACAAGGCAGGTTCCCACACGCGATTAGTCGCGGCACGGCGGTAGCAACCAAAAACAAACGGACGACGTGCGTAGAAGGCTGGTAACGACGCGTGGTCTTAGCTCGCGGCTTTCTTTCTTTCTGCTTCTTCGCGCGCGTGGCTGTCTCTCCCCATTCCCCGCTCTCTCTCTCTCACTTACCTCTCCGCCGGTGGTTGTGCGTCGGCCTGTAACAGATAAACATTTCTACATGCAAATATACAAATACATATGTACATGCTACGGCTAGAGAGAGAGAGCAACGGGACGGGGAAAGCAAGCGCACGCAGTGCTTGCGTTCCCCGTCACAATATATATATGTATGTGTATTACCTAATCCATATGTGTTAATATATGTACATTGTACGTATATAATTTACTTATTTTTCCATGCATATATATACATAGAGCCATATGCTTACTTACATACATATACACATATACATATATATATTCATGCATATAATATATACTCATACTTATATACGCATGTGCAATTATGCATTGTGATATATAAAAAAGCATATTTAGATGACATTATTATAATTATTATTATATATGTATATATATGCATATATATACATATAAATATATATACGTATAAACACATACACATACATGCATGGAGACATACACATATACGTATGTGCAATTGAGCCTTGTAATTGCAACATAAAAACATGTCTATGTGACATTATTATTATAATATAAGTATATATACAGCTAGATGCTTATAAATATTTAAGATTTTTATATGTATAAAAATCTTAGATTTATTACCTTATTTAAATAGATTTTCAAATCTCTTATGTGTACATAGACACATGTACACATGTATATATTTAAATTATAATACGCAGTTTTCTTTATAAATTTATAAAAGTATATATATTTATAAGCGTATATATATATATTTTTTTTTTGAATTATATTTTTATTTTTATAATTCTCTAGTTAGAGTCAAAAGATGAGAGAAAGTTCTTTGGAATTTCTCTAATCTGTTGAATCTGTCTAAAAATATGTGGGGCAGATAAGGGCACATCTCGGAGTTAAGAATATCGGTAGCCGTGCCAGGTATTGCGCGTGAAAAGAGCAGGATGACGCGGCTCGGCTCGTCGATGCTTAGCGATGTCTCATGGAAAAATTTTTATTTCCGTATGAGTTCGACAAAACCGTGCTTCGCCGCGCAGAGCCGCGATATCGAAAGCTGCTGCACCGGGCCCGGCTCGGCTTTTAAATATTTTCTTTTTCTTTTTTTTTTGTTTTTCATGGCGACGTAACACCCCCAGCGTGAAAACGGTGGTTGAGGTACGAAAAAACCGTTCTGCCTCAGTTGATTACAAGTATGTGGTTGACATGGAAAAATATGTAGGCATTCAAGTGAGAGCAAATATATAGTATATGTTGTGAGAAGGTATTATTCTTGCTATGGTTTCACAATATCTCGACGTTGTTCTATGTATTTATTTCAAAGAAACCACGCGGTTTATTTTCGGTTTGTGATGATGGCATAGGGTCGAGTGGGTGTGCGGCTTCGACATCCAATTGTTGGTTATTTGCCCTTTGATCATTTTTCTTTGATATCAATAGGCGCGTAATGCCAGTCCATACTGCTCCAAGTAGATGAAGTGACAGTCCATAAACTTGGTGAAGCGCGTAACCATTTATGAAAACGCTAATTAACATTTTGATTGCTTGGATTATGAATAAGATTCCAATAATGCCAGCACTAGTGGTTCCGAAGGAGACGAGTTTTTGCCATACTCTTCCCCATGTGTCCTCGTCCGGCAGCAGCGTCTTCCTTCGCCGGGAGCGGCGGTGACGTCGGCGTCCAGAAGCCCCGGGATGGGGCGGTTATTCCGCGGAGACGGGGTCGGACGACAGTTCGTCCGCTCGAACTCGTGCTCGGCGCGTGTCCACTGCACACACCGACAATACCGTGGCACAACACACGCGTCCGATCGGGTACCCTCCCCGAAGATGAGGTACGTGGCGAGGGGAAACACTTAGAGCACAAGGCGTGTTCCCGTACGCGATCAGACACGGCACAATAGCAGCAGAAGGGGAAAACAACGTGCGTGGAAGCCCGGTTACGACGCGTGTTCTTCGCTCGCGGCTTTCTCTCTATCTCCTCTTCGCGCGCGCGGCCGTCTCTCCCCACTCACCGCTCTCTCTCTCTCACTTACCTCTCCGCCGGTGTGGTTGTGCGTCGGCCTGTAACAGATAAACATCTATACATGCAAATATACAAATACATATTTACAGGCTACGGCTAGAGAGAGAGCAACGGGTGCGCATTAACGCAAGCACTGCGTGCGCTTGCTTTCCCCGTTGCACGCCCCCCCTCCAGACGCTGGTAGCCGAAGCGTAACAGCTCGACTCAACATCTCTCTCTCGGATCGACCATCGTGTCAGGATGAGGAACTGGGGTGGCTGCGGTCTACCGCTGGGGATCACCGGGATGAGGAAGGACGGGTAAAGAACTCCCTTCCCTAGACGCAGTTATTTTTGGAGGGCACCTTTATTCATTATTAGATTACATTGCTAAAGCATGTCTCGTGGCGCCTCACTTTGTGTGAGCTGGCTTCGCTCCTTGGGGGCGATTCCGCTTTTCGGTGGCACTGGGGGCGTGCCCCTCGTAATCGGGGTGGTTATGTTAATTGGGGCACTCCCGTCCCCGGCGCACGCCCTCCAGCTTGCACTGGCTGCAGCTAGGTAGGCGGATTGGCGCAAACTGAGGCGCGTCCGACGCCGCTTGTTCGCGCCGGGCCTCCGCCGTCTTCCGCAGAGCGAACACCCGGTTGACGTTGCTTTGCAGGCGTCTCGCCTCCACAGCGGTGTTGCTGCGGAAGGATTCGAGGGCCTGAGCTGCTTCGACTACCGAGGGACGCGTCCTTCCGACGGTATTGGGGTTGGACGGCAGGGTGGCCTGCATTAGCGCGCTCCGCAGCCGGTGCATTTCCAGGCGGCAGGCGGCCTGGAAGTCCTCCACTGTCCGGCGTGCGGCGCACTCGCGCTCCAGCAACCTGGTCGCCTCTCCGTCCGCTTCCTCCCAGCGGTGGAGTAGGGCGTTGGCTTTACGCCGGTGGTCCCAGGCGAGGTAGTCCACCTCGGCGAACTCCAACAGCTCTCGTTGTCCGGGCGTCGCTCTCTGGACGAAGGTTTGTAGCTGTTGGAGAGCACTGGCCTCCTCGGCTTCCAACTCCTGGCGCCGGAAGTACACGCGGTCCAGCCGCTGGCATAGGGCCTGAACGCTGTCGGGCCGGATGCTCCCTGGCTTGGGCGTCGAGGCTGGCTCGGCGGTCTTCGGCCACCTGTCCTCCTCGATCGCGGCGTACTCGAGGCCCACGAGCCCTGGACTCGGCCGGGGGGCCGGGGGACCCATCTCCTGGACTCCCATACGCTGGAAGGCGGCCTCCAATAGTGAGCCCAGTATCTCGGCGGCCACCTTGCTCGGGGAGAACGCCATTCTCTGTCCCTAAGGAGAAGATGGAAAAGTTGACGTTATCTGACGGCCCCCTGGGCGCAACCTGGGCCGGGAAGATTCCTCGACGAGGGGACTCAACAGGGTGGTGGAAACCGAGGGACGGGCCGGATTCGCCGGTATCCCGTGGGCGAGTTCGGGAGTGAATCGGCCCGTTGACGGGCGCGGGCTTGGGCCCGAGTGCGGCGGGGGGATTGGTCCCGCGGCGGGGTTGAGCGTCCGCTCTTCCTGGGGCGACCTACTTTTCGCCTCACCAGGCGTGCGTCGTTATGACAGGCGGCTTCGCTGTTATTGGGCTTCGCAGGGGCTCGCGCTTGGGTTCTTCGACGGGGTACGATTCGCGTCCTACGCGGCCTCCCTAATCTACGCGGTGCGATATCGGTGTTAGATCGCGTGGCATTGCCCGCGGGGGTATCGCTTCGCACGCTCGTATCGGAATTACAATGAGGCCCGTCGTCGGGGCGCCGTACGCTCACCAGTGGTGTTACAATGCGGATTCGCTCGCTCGCCTCGACATTACAATTCGACGCATCGCAGTCACGCTCTTCGCCCGAAGGCTCTTCCGTGTCGGAACCGCTATCATCTTCGGGGTCGTGATCTCGATGGTAGGGCTTCAGGTCGGCGACGTGATGCTTACCAGCATCTCTTCCCGTAGAGTCGATCATTCGATAAACATTCGTGCCGAGTTTCTCCATGATGGTAAAGGGCCCGTCGAATTTCGGGGCCAGCTTGGCGCTGACGCCCTGTATGCCTGACGAGAGGATGCGATTACGCTACCATACGTGATCGCCAATCGCGTAATTCACGTCGCGACGTCTCGCATTATAATAGTGAGCTTGCTTTGCAAACGCTTTCTGCGAGTTTTCCGCTGCCTTTAGATGGAGATCAGATAATTTCTCCATCCGCTCTTTCCAGTGTTGTAGAGCAGCCTCTTCTTGCGCAATTTGTGCGCGCTGCTCCTCCTGGCGACGAGGTGTGCCAGGGGCTGAGGGGTGACGACCCGTTTTAAGGAAGGCCGGACGTACGCCAATGGGGTCTTGTACGGATATATTGTACGCGAACATCAGTTCGGCGATGTGCGCATCCCACGTACTCTGAGACTCCTCAATGAAGGCGATTATCGCGGTCTTCAGAGTCCTATTGACCCTCTCTACCGGATTGGCTTGAGCGTGATAAGGGGGTATCGTGGAATGCTCCACCCCACGCTCCACAAGGAATTTCTCAATGATTTTATTACGAAATTCGGTGCCATTATTCGATAGGAATACTTCGGGCGTACCAAAGCGTAAAAATACGCGATCTTTCAACTCGCGGCGAATCGTTTGCGCATTCGCCTTTTGCATGGGGATACACTCTACCCAGCGAGTGAATAGATACATGAAGACGAGCAAATACTCGTATCCCCGGGTAGATCGTGGAAATGGACCCATCACATCTCCAGCTACTATTTCCCAAGGGCGGCTGACCGTTCGATGGCCCATCCGGCCAGCTGGTGCAGCCTGCTGTACCTTACATTGTTGGCACACGGTGCAGTCACGGACAAATTGTGTCACATCTTTGTGCATTGATGGCCAATAGTATGATCGTGCAATTCGGTCATACGTTTTATGGCGTCCGAAATGACCAGCTGTGGGCTCCTCATGACATTCATGAAGAACGGTACGACGATTTTCTTTGGGCACGACTAACTTCCACGCATCCTGGTCATCTACTAAATCTTCGACGGCAGGATCGGGACGGTAGTAGTATAGTCGCTGCCCAACGACTTTCCACCATGGGAGGTCGGTCGGATCGCTCACCACTTTCTTACGAAGGCGCATGTACCAGGGATCTTGCACATCGGTGACGTCGAGGGAGGCGACTTCGCAGGTCGGCTCGTCTTCGTACAAACGAGAGAGGGCGTCTGGTACGCAATTCAAGGTACCTTTCCGATGGATGACTTCGTAGTCATATCCCTGCAACTCCAAGGTCCAACGGGCGAGTCTGCCCGTGGGGTTGCGCAATGAGTGCAGCCAACGAAGGCTGCTGTGATCGGTTATCACCTGGAAGTGATAGCCCTCGACGTACGGGCGGAATTTACGCACAGCCCATAGCACGGCGAGGCACTCACGTTCGGCGACCGAATAATTACGCTCAGCCGCAGTCATTGTGTGACTAGCGTAGGAGAGCACGCGCTCCACGCCATCAACTGCTTGCGTGAGCACGGCGCCTAGTCCCGAGTCGCTGGCGTGATGAATGTCGTCCGTCTGGATGACGAACGTTTCTCCAAATGACGGTCGAGAAAGGACGGGTGCAGATGCGACGAGCGCCCGGATTTGTTCGAAGGCTTGCTATTGCTCTTCTCCCCAATGGTACTTGATGTTCTTCTTGGTTAATCGGGTGAGAGGCTCAGCAAGCGTTGCGAAGTTCTCTAAGAACTTGCGATACCAGGACGGAAGGCCTAAAAACCTACGGATCTGCTTCAGGTTCTTTGGTGCGGCGTAAGTCAAGATTGATGCAATCTTATCCGGATCGGGTCGAAAACCGTCACGATCCACGAGGACGCCGAGGAACCGTACCTCTGCGAGTCCGAATTTACTCTTCTGCCGATTGATGGTCAAGTCGGCATCAGAAATCCGTCGCAGGATATGTTCGAGCCACCTGAGGTGTTCGTCAAAGCTCTCCATAGCGATGATCACATCGTCGAGATAGGCGAAGCCCACCGGCTCTATTTCAGGGCCGATCAGCTTGTCGCTTAACTGCTGAAAGGTGTCGGGGCCACCGGCGACACCATATGGCATACGGGTCCAATCGAATAACCCCATACCTGGAACCGTGAAGGCAGAAAGGTGTCGCGATTCCTCACGAAGAGGCACCTGATGGTAGGCGCTGCTGAGGTCCAGTGTGGAAATGTCTCGCGTAATTCTCAGTTTCCGTAAGATTACGTCCATATAAGGAAGCGGGCACGCGCTGACCTTGGACACGGAATTCAATTTGCGATAGTCCACACAGAATTGGTAGCTCCCATCGCTCTTGCGAACCATCACGAAGGGGCTAGACCATTCGCTGGTTGAAATGCGAATTACGCCCTGATCAAGCATCTTGCGAACTTGTGCATGCATTTCCGCTCTATCTTCTGAGAGACCGGGTAATAACGCTGCTTAATCGGCTTAGCATCGCCAACATCGATCACGTGGTCGGTCAGATGCGTGCAGCCCAGAGGCTGATCAGCCGGAGGCAGCATCCGGTCGAGGAGTTCCTCGAGAGCTCGACGTTGACTATCGTCGATACCGGCCAAGCCTATAGAGGCAAGCGAATACGCCAACGTAACTGAGACGGTGCAGAGTTGTAACGGAACGAAATCCGCAGCACCCTCGATCGAGATGGTGTTGTCGCGCGGGTGGATGACCGCATTCACGGCGCGGTAGAAGTCTGCACCGAGCAGACAGTCATTTTCCAAGTCCGGAATTATGATGACGTCTAGCTCCATTTCTACGTCTTCTATGGCAAACGGAAGGGCCACCTGGCCTATTATCGGCTCAACTTTTCCCGTGGCGAGTCGAGCGCCAGATCCAGGAAAGGGTTGAACTAGACGACCGAGGGCAGATGCAATTTGCAGGCCGATTGCTCCGAGAGCTGTACGAGCAGCCCCTGCATCAAGCAGTGCATGAATGCGAAACTCGCCTATGCCTACCTGTACCCACCATCGTGGATACCGATCGGGGTCGACACTTGTGGCTGAGTCAGCGGAGTCACGGTCGTGATGCTCCTCCTTTACAGACAGGAGGGGGCAATCATCATTACCCTGTGTCCTCGCAGCTGCATGCTGATCGTCAGAGGTCTCACGGAGCGTAGGGGCGAGTTGGACCTCAATTACTCGCCCTGTTTCGCATTTCCCGAATACGCGGGACAGCTGCACAAGGTGTGGCCAGGCCAACTACAGTCCCAGCACAAGAACCGCGGATCAGGACCTGCTGTCCGACCTTTGTTCCTGTCACTGAGGGGCTCGCGCACCAGCTTTCCTTTGAAGGAGGGCTTCCTCTCCTACTTAGGTGAGGTCGACGCTCTAGTCTTTCCTGTACGAGGCGACCTCGGGGGTGAGTCGCGACCGCTCCTCTTCGGGATGAGGGCTGCGACGCCTGGCGCCTCTAAATCAGGTGAGATGGCTCTAAAGCCAGCCTCTTGTAAAACTTCTCACACCAGAGCTTTGAAGTTGGGCGGCTTCACGTCCACGGCCGCGATCCTTGGTTTCGGGCGCGTTCGAGACGTGTCTGCCGCATGGAAGGCCACTTCGGGCATTATGCAGTCCTCGGGTGACGGCGGTGGCTTATAATTTCGCTCCGCGTCGAGGACGCATTCGGCCTCGAGCAAGCTCGATTAGCCGATTGACGCTTGTAGTCTTCTCCCGCGGAACTAACTTCTGTATCTCCGGGAGTAGATTACGGTAGATCAGGGCGAGTTGTTTGTCGTCCGACCATGGTTCTTCGAACCGATTGAGAATCGTTAACAAACAAAACACGTAGTCACGTGTTGGCTCGCGCTTCGCCTGCGTACGCCGCTGCGCTTCGCTGATTAGCTCAGCTTGGAAGCGTCGATCGACGCTGTAGCAGCTCCGGGCTGCGTGGCAGAACTCTTGCCACGTGGTCCAGTCTTTCCGGGATAGACGGTACCAATGCAGGGGGACACCGTCGAGGAGCTCCGTCATGGCATTGAGAATGTCCTCGTCTGTGAGCAGGGTCAACCTGCGACATTCCGCGATCCTTTGCAGAAATTCTTCTACGCTTTTCCCCTTGGCACTATTGAATCTAATTTTCCATTGGCGCACGGTCTTACCAATATCCGTGCGCTGGGCCAAGGTGCTTGACAGCGTTGATCGCGTTATATTCGCGGGCGAGCTCATCACATCTCGATCCATGTGATGCCCCCCCCCCTTCCAGGCCCTTGGTACCGAGGGTGGCAAGGAGCCGAAAACGTAGGCTCGGCGGTCGACCCTACAAACCTATTAATGTTGAGGTTTTTGTCACTTTCCAAGTATTGCAGATCGTACGTGTCTTGGAAAGTGACACGGTCGCGTTGCGCCGATTTCTGCAGCTGTTGTTGAATGCTAGCTAGCGTAGCGTGCATCTCCTTTTGTCTCTGCTGCAAATCTTGGACAGTGCAGTTTTGGTGTTGCATCCAAGTTTGCAGCATATTTTGCAGGCCATGTAATCCCTGACGAAGGTTTACATTGTTTTCGAGGTCAGTAGGTTGAGGCTCGACTGTTGTATTCGTCGTATGAGATGCGACGTGCGCCTGACGTGTGATGTCATTCATGACACACGAGTCGGGAGGCGTAGTTACGCTCGTGGTGGCTGCCTGAATCGGCGATTCGTTGGCAGTGCTTCATGCGAGCGGTTCATGCCTGTTTATCTCAGCCAAATTGAAGTCGATCAGATTTTGTATTTGGTGATCGACAGCTGCTGTGTTATTTCTTTGGTCTGTGCTCAGATGAACTTCCCGAGCCTGCTGTATGTCAGCTGATTCATCCGCTTGTGTTCAAGTCTTTGTTGCGTCGCGCATTGTCGAGGTGACAATTATCTTTAACAGATTTTTATCTCTACGCGCGCGTGTTTTTATACTATCACTGTCACTCTCGCATTCCACAAAATCTCCCGGGCTATAATTTCCTGCTAGTCTGTGGTATAGCCTAGTAGCCCTTTGAAATGGGGAACCCTCATTTTTTAATTCTAGTTCCGCTGTAATTATGTTTGTTTCTTCCTCATATAGGCTTTGAAGCCAGTCGTTAAATTCGTTTGGCGGATTTGCCATCTTTTATTTCTTCAGTTGAAAATTAGAAGAAGACAAACGAATAAACGGAAAAAGAAAAAAAAATACAACGTGAGAAAAATAGAACGTTACAGCCAAAGCTTTTTGGCAAATGATTAAAAGCCGGTAATCTCAAGAGATAGTGGAGTGCGAGGGCGAAAACGCAAAAATTAGGGGCGAGTGACGCAAAAAAAAACAGAAAATATAAGAGAAAAAAAATTCAACAATTTTCAAAAATTTTCAAACAAATTTACCAAAAATTTTCCCAAAATTCTTATTTTGGCTTTCGAATTCTCGATTTTCCAAAAAAAATTATTTTGAAATTGTAATAGTTTTTACTTTTTGTATTTTTCAAGAAATGTAAAAAAATACAAAAATACAAAAAAAAAGAAAACACAAAACAAAAACAAAAAATAAAAATAATTTTTATTTTTAGTCCTTTTATAACTTCTAAAAAATTTTATTTTTCAGTTTTCAAAAAAAAAAATTTTAATTTTTAGTTTTCAAAGAAAAATTTTCCAAAAAATTTTGAAATATTTTCCGATTTTTCAAAAAAACATTTATTTTGCACCTTTAAAAAACAAATTTTATTTTTGTATTTTTGAAAGAAGGGGAAAAAAATTATACTGCAAAAATATTAAAGATATTACAATATCAAAATGAAGATCAGAAAGCGAAAAGCATAAAGGGAACAATCAATTTTGATCATATTAAATTGAGAGCAAAGAAAAAATTTGCGTTAGTCGCATGTACACTGTATGTACAGCGTAGAGTCGCGGTGGTGTGTGTATGTGAATATACACAGATCGCTGACTTTGCTATTTATATTCGACTATGTGTAAAGAAGAGAAATTTTGATTATATTTAATTTACACTAACTGTTCCTTATGCCTGTAACGGCGAAAATTTATTATTATATTATAATGGGGAATGTAAATCTATTTATATCAGTTATATTTTCATATTACGTTATCTTAAAAATTAATTATTGATTAATTTTAGTTTAGCTTAGATGGAATTCACATATTTAATTTAAGTTAAATTTTAAAGTTACATCTAATTAATATATATATCAGTATTATATAAATCAATGTATATGTGTGTATTTAACTTAAAATTAGTTTTGCTCGTAAAACTGCACAAATATTATATTACCGTATTCGGTATTATATTTCATTTGTGCTGCTTTTCAGCCGCTTTTGCCGACTTGCCGTTGGCCTTGGCCGACTTCGAGAGTGTTTACATCTACGAACTCGCAACGTAAACACTCGCGATGTGCAGTGCGTTCGCACTGTGTAATATCACAATTTCCGATATAATACAATTATTAAATTATTTCCGCGCATCCGCGTCACTTGCGAATATTCACCGGGGCACTAAACATAATACAATATATTATGCCATATACATTATAATATAATAAAATATATAATAGCATATACAATCAAATATGCATAAATGTATATATATTCTTATATCAAGTGCGATCCCGAGATCGCGTTGGGCGCCATGTAACGGTGCGCGTGTCCGCCTCGAGCACGAGGACGGCGGGCACGGCCGTTCCAAATCTGTGCCCGGCTAGACTTAGCCCCGAATGATTCCGGCGAGGGAGAGGGGCGGTTCGCGAAGGGCGAAATATCGCCTTCAGGATTGCGCGTGAGATAGGGCGGCTAATGGAGCACACACGAAATAATAAAATAAAAATAATTAAAATTTAAACAGGCTTTAATAGCGCAGCGTCAATAATATAATACAGCGCCTATATGCGAGGTGTGCGGGACGCAGGCCGAGGGTCGCCGAGGCGACGGCGCGCGAGGAGTTCGGGAAGAGAGAGAGAGAGAGAGAGAGAGAAGGGGCTGCCACTTACAGCGAGTCGGAGCTCGTTGGTCCCGCAGCGCGTCCTCGTCCGGCAGCAGCGCCTTCCTTCGCCGGGAGCGGCGGTGACGTCGGTGTCCAGAAGCCCCGGGATGGGGCGGTTATTCCGCGGAGACGGGGTCGGATGACAGTTCGTCCGCTCGAACTCGTGCTCGGCGCGTGTGCACTGCACACACGCACAATACCGTGACACAACACACGCGTCCGATCGGGTACCCTCCCCGAAGACGAGGTACGTGGCGAGGGGAAACACTTAGAGCACAAGGCGTGTTCCCGTACGCGATCAGACACGGCACAATAGCAGCAGAAGGGGAAAACAACGTGCGTGGAAGGCCGGTTACGACGCGTGTTCTTCGCTCGCGGCTTTCTCTCTATCTCCTCTTCGCGCGCGCGGCCGTCTCTCCCCACTCCCCGCTCTCTCTCTCTCTCTCACTTACCTCTCCGCCGGTGTGGTTGTGCGTCGGCCTGTAACAGATAAACATCTATACATGCAAATATACAAATACATATTTACAGGCTACGGCTAGAGAGAGAGCAACGGGACGGGGAAAGCAAGCGCACGCAGTGCTTGCGTTCCCCGTCACTATATATATATATATATATATATATATATATATATATATATATTTATACGTATTATAATATCTTATATTTATTTTTATGTATATATATTTATATCTATTATTATATATTATATTTAAAAACTCTAGCTTACATTTGTATACATATATATATATATATATATATATATATATATATATATATATATACACGTGTATACAAATTTACATACTTTCAATGTTTATTTGTAATATATTTTTACTTGTTTAATAAAATTTATAATATTTTATTATGATTATTAGCTCGATGTTACATTTGTTCATAAATTCTCTTTTTTAAATATCTACCTATTTATCCAATGTAGTACATATTGCAATGTCTACAATTAATTTTGTAATCAACTCCTGATTTTAAACATAAATCATCCTTATGTTTGCAATTATTAAACAACCCACTCAAATTATTGCTATTTATAAAGAAAATTTGAATGTTATACTACTGTGTATAAATATCAGTAAAAATTTATTTATAAAATTTGAAATCTTTATTTAGTCTTCTAAATCTAATTGATCTCCCACAAAATAATCCCCTCCCCGGGCACAATGCAACTATGCCAACGCTTTTTCCAATTATAAAACAATATCGTCGAACTCAAAAAACACGTCTGACGTTAGCCGCTGCCACTTAAAAAGTAAGCAAAGAATACTGCTGAAAGTTTTATCGCACTTCAGGGGCATGCCTACCAACACAATAAAAAAAAATTTTATACAGGCAGACTCTCCAAACCCGCGAAATCGAAAAATTCTCGTGACTTTTTGAACACACTGCGGATTTGTAGATATACATACAATACGTGCTGACACTCTTCATGTTCTTTGCAAATGTCAATATCTTTTACATGTAGAAAATACAAAAAAATATAGCACGTATATGAAATATACATTTATTTATCTGTTTCTTTTATAATTATTGAGGTTGAATATGAATGTAAATTATTGCAATGAGTACCAGGGCTCTTTTTATTTTAATCATATATATATATATATATATACATATATATATATATACATATATATATATATATATATATATATATATATATATGGGACATCCCGGTATTATGGATTTTTTCCTTCTGGTAATTTCTCGGATGCCTAGAAGTGGTGCCGATAGTGCAGTATATTAAGGGATTTTACAACCATTAGGTTTTGGTTCTTTCGGGTATTTACTAGAATGTTTCAGATATAGTATGGATAGTACAGTATATTCTGGGTCTTCCCAAATATTATATTTCAGTTCTAAGGACTAGAAAAATTATTTATAGATTTCTGTTTTTTGCATATTGTTTTTGAGTTTCATCTCCTTGGTAAAAAATTGGCGTTCTTACTAGACAGCTTCCAGGATCAAAAATGGAGTTGTATTTTGAATTTTGACCAACGATGATAGTAACAATATTGCACCTGTACATATATTTTAAGTATATCGAGAGATGTACAAAAACAATTCTGCGGGATTATATATTAATATACATTTAATATTTTAAGCAGTTTTGAAAATAATTTTGCTTTGTTACACATTTATCACTCCATTTTAAAATGTATAAAATTCGTCAAAATTGATGACTACTGATACTAGTGATAAAGCCCCATACATGGCATATTTTATTTCAAATTACTTTGTACAAATGTATAAAATAAGGCAAGTATGGTGTTATAACGAGTATGAACACTCGCGCAAAAATTAAAATTATATTATATTGAATATAATACGGTGCGCAGCACTTGGCGTTCGGAGAGAGAGAAAGCCGAGAGCACGAAGGCGAACACATACTCTCTCTCTCTCTCTCTCTCTCTCTCTCTCTCTCTCTCTCTCTCTCTCTCTCTCTCTCTTTTTTTCTCTGTCTACGAGCTCCGTGGCCACTATAGACAACGTACTTGAAGACGCGGTGCGGTAAGGAAGGAACGCCGAAACTCCTAAGTGCGGTGAGTTTGGAGGACCGTTCGTCCCTCAAACTGAAATAACAGTACTCTGGCTGTAAAATTCAGTGTGCCGGCAGCCTCGAAACCGGTCTTTTGAGGGGGATCTGTCGTCGGCACGTTAGCGAATGACAGTTCTCTTGGCATGACACACTCGACGCACCCGAAATTTTAACAATAATTTGATGTAAAGTCCGAGCGGGGACTAAAATAAAAGAAAGGAATATATACTTTTCTTTCTTTAATTGTCTAACGACTTCTTCTTTTTTTGTATTTTCAGATTTAAGCATCAACAGTCGGGGAAATAAGCGAGCGGTAGCGTGGCGTATACCATGCCGACTATTTTGTATTGATTTTTTTTGTAAATATTAGTTTTTATTTTTCTTTGTGTTTTTGTAAAATTTATAAATAAATTTTTTCTCAATAAATAAATTTAAAATATTTTCTTACTGACAAACAAAAGAAAAAGAATCTCATCCAAAGATTTGTTAAAGACAAACATATGATTTTGTTCTGGCGTACTGAGTGAGAGTGAGGAATATATTTGTCTAATTAACTGGGAAAGGTTTGTACACGGGAACAACTTGGTTGTGTCATGAGCGACCAAGTGGCCTAGGCGTGCTGAGCCGATGCCATACTTTCTAGTGTGTAGCCCGCCTAATCAATTGCCATTATACGTGCAAAACCGGTGGCGTGCTGAGTGACTAGTGGCCGTGGCGTGTTGAGCCGGAGCCGTGCTTCTACAGCGAGCATACATATAGAGCGCGTGTATTGGGGTCCGTGAAAAGAACCTGCTGGCGACCAGGGGCTGAGGCGTGCTGAGCCGGAGTCACGAATTAGCCGACACCGGACAGGCGCTGTTACAGTGAATTTGAGTTGCTAGTTATTTGAAATCTCTTCTCTATAATGTATTGTATTTATATAAATGATATTTTTTCCTAATTAGACTTCACAGTCACACGTTAATATTCTGTATTCTTAAAAATAAGTAATAGTCTAAGATATTAATAAAATGATATTTTATTAAATAAAATTTCATGATTGTATTCAATTATTTCTAATTTAAATTAAAGAAAGTAATGGAATCATTTTTTTGCATAGCCAAATCTATGTAAATATGTATGAGTACCAATAAGTGTAACTTTCAGAATTCAGGCTGGCTTAACAGATATAGACATCTTTTATTTTATTAACGAAAGAACAGAAAAAAGTAAATATAGATTCTCAAAGAATAGAATGACATATCTAAATTTTATTTCATTATTTTCAATTAAAAAAAAAGAAAGTATTGAAATCCATGTTTGCATAGTCATGTATATGTCAATATACGTAAGTATCAATTCTTGTATGTTTCGAAATTAATAATTATTATTATTCAATGAAAAAGTTGCTTATTAAAAGTGTGTCTATGCACTTACTTATTTATAATGTGGGAATACAATGCTATAAAAATTAATTTAAAAATTATTTTGACATGCGACTTTGAAGTTTATGTTAATTTAAATGATTAAATAATATTGAGGAATAGTATCTGAATATCTGAATAGTTGCAGAACAGTACGCAAAATAAACTATAGTTTCCACACCATCTAATTAATTAAATGAACTTAATTTTAGGTTGATTATTTATGAATGTTTGTGAGATGTTGAATATTTAAATATATTTTTATCAATGTAAATGCTTGATTTGATCAAAGAAATGTAATTCTGCCGCAACTCTATTAATATAGATATGGAGTCAACAAATAATAGATCATAATTCAGTAATGTAAAATTGTTAGAATTATCTATCTGACCAAGTAGGTTTTCTATAAATAATAATTCTGATTATATGAATAATATAAATATCAGGTATGTGAATAAGTCTTTCCCGTTTTTTTTCAAATTTTGAGCCTTTATTGTGAAAAAATGGTTACAAATGAATTATTGAAAGTATTGGCCATCGCTAGCTACAACTTTTTCCCATCTTTCTGGCAACATACGAATCCCGTTGCGAAAAAATTCGACCGGTTTGGCCTCTATCCAGTCATCCACCCATTTTTTGGCTTCCTCGTAGGAATGGAAGTGCTGGTCAGCCAGGCCATGCGTCATCGATCTGAAGAGATGGTAATCAGACGGAGCAACATCTGGACTATACGGCGGGTCGGGTAGGAATTCCCACTTGAGCGTTTCTAAGTATGTTTTCACCGGCGGTGCAACATGTGGGCGAGCATTGTCATGTTGCAAAATAACTTTGTCGTGCCTGTCGGAGTATTGTGGCCGTTTTTCTCGCAGTGCGCGGTTCAAACGCATCAATTGTCGTCCATAGACCTCGCCTGTGATCCTTTAATTCGGTTTCAGAAGCTCATAGTAAACCACACCTAGCTGGTCCCACCATATACAGAGCATGAGCTTGGCGCCATGAATATTTGGCTTGGCCGTCGATGATGATGCATGGCCGGGTAGTCCCCATGATTTTCTTCGCTTCGGATTATCGTAACGTATCCACTTTTCATCGCCAGTCACGATACGATGCAGAAAACCCTTTCTTTTATGTCGCTGAAGCAGCTGTTCGCAAGTGAAAAAACGCCGTTCGACGTCTCTCAGCTTCAGTTCGTACGGCACCCAATTTCCTTGCTTTTGGATCATTCCCATGGCTTTCAAACGCTTGGAAATTGTTGTTCGGTCAACTCCCAATGCTTCAGCAAGTTCTTCTTGCGTTTGACAAGAATCTTCATCAAGCAAAGTCGCCAATTCTCGATCTTCAAAGATTTGCGGCCGCCCGGAACGCTCCTTGTCTTCCACGTCGAAATCACCGCTTTTGAAGCGTCGAAACCATCCGTGAACACTTGAATCATCGACACAACCTTCTCCATAAGCCTCTTGAAGCAATCGATGCGTCTCGGCAGCAGATTTCTTCAAATTGAACCAATGAAGTGAAACTTCCAGCAAATGACGTCGACTCGGCTCAAATTTCGACATTTTCACGATATCAAAAATTTATGATGCGAAAAAATTTTAACTAATGTGTTAGTATGGAATTGTTGACATATGAATAAGCTTTGATTATGACATATGTAACCATTGAATACTCGCACAGTATTGGTGGCGCCATCTCTTACAAAAAACGGGAAAGACTTATTCACACTCCTAATATATTATTTTATGAACTCTTTTCAGAACTCAAAAAAGTTAATTTCTTCTATGTAAAAGGAGTTCTTTCAAAAAGTCATATCGCTATTACAGTACATCTGAGTACGATAGTATATTACTAAGGGGGCAGCTTTTAGCGAGATAGTTGTGTTTTATTATAATTGCTGATAAATTCAGAGGGAATTACTCCTTTTAAGGGACCTGAACGATAAGGGTGAGAAGAGAGTCGATGCCAGTTTAATTAAAATATTTGTAAATCGTGCAATAAATATGTAGAGAATAAATATGACAAATTATTATAATATTCAGTATACATGCATTAGATGTATAAATGATTATAAATATTATGAATGATACTTAGAGAATATATATGTTATTCATTATACCAATACACTGTTTGTGTTTGAAATGAGCACAGCAAGAAACATATGTAAACAAAATAGACAGAAGTAAGTATTGTTACTAAGAATTATTCGCTTTTATATTGAATTTATAACTACTTTCTCTTTCATTTACATCAATCTTGAAAGAGTATCATGGTAGCTTACTGTGCTAAACGTATTCTATTTATAATTGTTGTTCATGCCCCAATAAACCTATGTGTGTTTGTTGCTATATTTTTTTACTGACTTGAAGCTATTAGGTGTAATGGAAAAACGGGGAATGGTAACACGGTAGGGACACTAGAGTTTCTTCATTGAAAAAAGGAATTACACAATGTTCATCGACATTTTCACGATATCAAAAATTTATGATGCGAAAAAATTTTAACTAATATGTTAGTATGGAATTGTTGACATATGAATAAGCTTTGATTATGACATATGTAACCATTGAATACTCGCACAGTATTGGTGGCGCCATCTCTTACAAAAAACGGGAAAGACTTATTCACACTCCTAATATTTTATAAACTACCCGCAAAGGTAGACATATAAAACTAATATCAAGTCTTCAGCTGCAATCCTCGAATCATATCGATTCCGTAAATGTCTACGAAAACGTTGAATGAAGCCATTCTTACTATTAAAAAGTCGAAGTTTGCGAAGACAATTTGCTTAGTAGCAGTATTAAAGATTTTGGAGAAATCTTATAACACTGATATATTAAAGCATTTCCTTTTCAATATCCATTTATATTAGGTTGTCAAATATCTCCTTTCCGCCTTTATGTCTTATGAATTTCGCAACTACGTACAAAGCGCTACAAAGCTTGTATCTGACAATACTATACATCATTTGAATGGTCTTGACATAACGTACAAAATGACGCTATGCATGATTAGTTTGGATATTGTGTTCACTAACGCCGAATTTCGCTCTATTTTAAAGTTTTCCTTCGTCAAAGGCAAATCCGCTAGAGAAACGTTCCGTGAGATTAATGGTATTTTGGGGGATGGCACGCTATCACTTCGAACCGCAGAGGAATGGTTTTGACGATTCAGAGCCGGTGAAAACGATACCATGGATAAGCCAGCCGGCGGAAGACCTGCGTCGACGAATACCGATCAAATCATGAAATTTATCGAGTTAGACCGGCATGTGGCATTTTGTGACATCGCCTAGGAGATAAGAGTTAGTCACCAAATCATTTTTAACTATCTGCAGAAGGCTGGGTACAAAAAAAGCTTGATGTTTGCGTGCCGCATGCTTTAAAGCAAAAAAACCTTCGGGACCGTATCTACGCCTGCGATGTGCTGCTGAAATGGAACGAACTCGACCCATTTTTGAAGCGGACGGTGACGGGCGACGAAAAATGGATCACTACGACAATATCAAGCGCAAACGGTCGTGGTCCAAGGTAGGTGGACCGTCCCAAACAGTGGCCAAGCCGGGATTGACGGCCAGGATGGTTTTGCATGTGTTTAGTTCGATTGGAAGGGAATCATACACTATGAGCTGCTCCCATATGGCCAGACGCTTAATTCTACCACCTACTGTAAACAACTGGACCGCTTGAAGCAGGCTATCAACCAGAAGCCTCCAGAATTGGCCAGCAGGAAGGGTGTAGTGTTCCACCAGGACAACACCAGACCACACACTTCGTCGATAACTCGTCAGAAGCTACGGGAGTTCGGATGGGAGGTTTTATCCCATCCACCATATAGCCCGAACATTGCGCCAAGTGATTACCACTTGTTCTTGTCCATGTCGAACGCCCTTGATGGTGTATCGTAAGTTGGACTCATGAGAAGTTTGTGAAAAGTGGCTGTCCGAGTGCTTTGCAAATAAGGAGAGGGGTTTCTACGAGAGGGGTATTATGAAGTTGCCATCTAGATGAAAACAGATTATCGAACAAATTGGCGGATATTTGAAGTAAATTCGAGCACTGTAACACTTTTTATAAATCATTGAATGAAAAGCAAAAAAGTGGATGGGAGATATTTGACAACCTAATATATGTTTATTTAAAGCAAGATGTTTGGTTTGTGTATCAAAAATAGAACTGTAATCAATTGGATCGTGATTTATAAGATTATTTATTGCAAATTATAAGTAACTTATTTGCGAACTATAGATTCTAATATTCTTAAAAAACATTATAAAAATATTTTAATAGATTCCGAAAGTAATTTACATATCTTTATCATAAACAATACAATAGATCAGAACTAAGTATTTTATTCGATTATTTGACACACTTTTCACACTATTTAAAAGATATACTCAAGAAAAATTCTATTCAATATTATAATGTGTATTTAAATTTTAATAAATCATTACACATTCTTTTGTAGTTAATTATTGATTAAACATTTTGGTAGTCTATTATTTCAATGTTTTATCAAGTATTATATTAAATATTTTAGAAAAATTATATTTAAAATGATTTCGGCTGCATAATAATCCAAAATAAAATTCTTATAAAATGTTTGAATTTCTTATCATAATTTAAACATTAACACTATTGTAATTCGATATTGCAGAGATTTCACGGGTGGTACCCTAGGATTGGCGTGGGTTGCCTCAGCTTCAGGTGCATCAGGTGGCATATGTGAAAAGTACAAGACCTATACAGAAACTGTAGGTGGTATGTACCAATCCACGAAACGCTCACTCAATACTGGTATTATAACTTTCGTCAACTATAACAGTCGAGTTCCACCCAAAGTCTCGCAACTGACTCTTGCCCACGAGATTGGGCACAACTTTGGATCACCGGTTAATATTTAATTTTATCTTGAGTGCTTAGTATAATGATTGTATTGTATTAGTTTTAATTTCAATCAAAATTGAGTGCAAAAACTATTTTACCTATAGTATAATATTAGTTTCTAAATTCTAGAGATACTATTTCACTCCACTTCTATCTCATCTTTTTTAAAAAAGTCAACATTAAGAGGTATGCGCAAACAGCTACAAAAAGAAATGAAAACACTTCAATAATTAATTCAATCCGAAACGAGTTACCGATTTTCTTTCCTTCAAAATAAATTGTTTAGCGTATATAATAGCAAGGATCTAACGCCGTTCCATTTCCAAGATGTACGTCTTTCTTACTTAAAAATTATTACTTCATTAAGTTGATATTCTGGAAACTCAACGAAAATTATTTCCGAAAAGAGATTAATTTTTTCCCCGTGCTTTGAAAAAATAATAATATTCAACTTTTGAATTCCCATATTACGTTAGTTCATAATAACAAAAATAGTAGATATGACTGAATATGGATAAGTTGACAGGATATGTTCATAATGATTTTTTCTGGAAATAATATTTTTTCTTCAAGTTTAGTGGTGACTCAAACCATAAGTATTCTATGATAGATCCTCTATCAGATAGAAGGGTTGACAATGTAAATTAGGTAAGACTGATTTCTCAGATAATTCTGTAAATTCCAATAGGGATGATTCGACGAAGTGAAAACATACTCCGTTCGAAGCCAAGCAGGCCGCATAGTGTTTAAGCTTATAGCCTAAGACGATTAACAGCATCAACTCAAAAGATAGGGAAGTTTCTTCCACGCCCGAACGAAGAACAGGAGGGTCTACCTTTCAGTCAAGAGGACGAGGTACAGGTACGTCTCCTTGGAGCTGAGCATCCTGAGCAGCTCGGTATTGTAGTTTAGGATTACTTCACGAGAACGATAACTAGCCATGAACAAATCGTTCACTTAGACGACAAGGTAGCCTGGTGTTATAATTATGTAGCATCAGATAACTTTATTATATCTAGATAATAGATGTACTTTTCGAAAATTTTCGACATTGACCAAAATCTCATAATTTGTGTTACATAACATAATATTAACATTAACATAACATATATATTTCATTTTCTTAGGTTATTTTGGATATTAATAAATAATGTAGCATTGTTCAATTCACTTCGTTACTCGTATGTAAAGAATTATTTTCATATTTAATTCCAAAAACGCTAAATCAGAAAATCGCATTACGTTTCCGTTTATAAGAATTATTTCCATTGTGCATTTTTTTTCAGTGACATCTTGTGATTGAAGGTTGCGAGGAAAAATTATGATTTGTGTAAAAAGAATGTGATATTAAATTTTTTCATTATTTTTCAATGTTGTTTTTCTCTATTTTTGCAATTTCCAACACTATTTTTGCATTTTCACGATTGCATGAACTTTGGGTTTAGCACTCCATAAATTCTTGCATTTTGAAATGTAATTTCTCATACTACTACTCCATATAAGGTTGACTGAGTATCTTAATAACGAATCTAGCATTATAATTTCAAATTATTAAATTATTCTTTTTGTTGAAATATGGCGATGCTGCATGGACTGTAGTAACTGCATTACTGCATAGTGCAAGTAACTGACGGAACAGTAAATGGATTAAGAAGCAAAGGAACATTTTTGACCTGCGGCTACGAAGTGCACTAACAAATGACCGATCCTCCGCCTCCAGTTAGTTCTCTGCGAGTGTTCAGTCAAATCACACCTTATTTTTCTATTCAGTATTATCTCGATAGCTATTATTGTAATTAATATCTTTTTGTGTTATATTAATAAACAAATATTCATATTCATCGAATAAGACGTATTTATTCGATACTGCCATTCAATAGGTTATGCGCCCAGGTTATTTGGTGTTAAAAATTTATTAAAAATTGACAGTAAAGTTCGTCAAAATTAACAATGGTTCAAGGTACCAGTGTAAGGTACATACTTGAGAAACATAATAATGAAAACTATCCTGTATTGTCCTACAAAATAGAAATGTTACTGAAAAAAGGAAAGAGTCGGAAGTAATCAAGGAGCCTGTTCTAACTCCAGTGGACTCAAAATGGACAGTGATATAAAAAACAATCAGATTTGGCATATTCGTAGTGCTACAAGTACTAAAGAAGCTTGGAACCCTTTAAAGGATTATCATCAAAAGGCATCGCTGAGCAGTGTAGTATTTTTATTAAATGGATTGTGTACGCTGCAGCCAGTTAAAGGTGAGAATATAGAAAATCACATAGCAACATACACCGATACTTTAGATAAGTTAACTGCATTAGGAAAACCACTGAAAGATAAATTGCAGACCGCAATATTGTTTATAACTTTACCGAACTCATATGATCCATTACCTGCTAAAATAGCTTTTAATAAGAAACTGACAATCATACGATCAGATAGAGGATTAGAATACACCCATAACGTATTAACATCGTTTATTAAAAAAGAAGGAATTCAAGCTCAATATACTGCTTCATATACACCCGAGCAAAATGGAATTGTAGAAAGAATCATCCCCTCATTGAGATGGTAAGATGCATGTTGATCAGTGCAAAGCTAAACCGTAAATATTGGGGTGAAGAAATTTACACCGCGAACTACTTACAAAATAGATTGCCGTCGATAGTTATCGATAAAACACCGTTCGAGCTGTAGTATAATAAAACACCAACTGTTAAAAAATTGCACAATTTTTGGAGCAAGAGAATCTATACATATTTCCAAGGAAAAACGTTTGAAATTGGACGATAGATCAGAAGAATTAATTTTTGTCGAATACTCCGAAGAATCGAAGGCTGACCGTCTACTCAACACTGAAACATCGAAAATAAAAATCAGCTAAGATGTGATATTTGCCGAAATCAAGACAATTTTAAAAGTAGTAACATTACTAAAAGTAAAGTGTTTATAGATCGACCGAACTTTATCGCGAATGAAGTATCAAATGTATAGCATCGAAATAATGATTCAGTATTAAACAACAACGATCAATAAACGCCAAGAAATGATTTGCAATGATTAAAAAGAACTAACAAAGAAATGCCTCCTGATTACTATATGGGTGAAATTAATTTGACCATTCACGAAGATCCAAAGAACAGACAAGAAGCATTTTCGAGACCAGAGAAGCATAAATGGATAAATATAATGAATGAAAAATCGCATCATCAAAAGGCAATAATACCTGGACGCTCGTTGACCGCCCAAAGGAAAAAACACATCATAAACACAAAATGATTGTTTAAATCAAAGCGGAATATATATGGATGTATTAACAAGTATAAGGCAAGACTCGTTGCACGTTGGTTTTCCCAAAAATTCGGCATGGACTACGACGAGGACTTCGCGACGGTTGTGAGACATCAGACCCTACTTACGCTATTGTCAATCGCAGGTAAAAAATGCGCATCATAACGACGCAAAAACAGCTTTCCTCAATAGTTCCTTAAAGGAAGAATTATATATGGAACAGCCCGAACATTATAAGAATAATCAATATAATCATAAAGTGTGCAAACTGATCAAGAGCATTTATGGTTTAAAGCAGGCAGATAAAGCTTGGAGTGATACGCTAGATGTCGCTTTAAAAGATTTTGGTTTCATACAAAGTGAGGTTGATCCTTGTCTACATATTAAAAAATTCGGAAACATAAGTATATACCTCGTAGTATATGTAGATGATTTGATATTAGCATGCAAGGACAAGAAAATAATAGATACAGCTGAAAAGCTAAAACATTACTTGAACTTAACTAATCTCGGTGTGTTTCATCATTACTTGGGAATCGAAATTGAAACCGATAACGATGGAATTTATTTCCTCAATCAATCACACTATATAGATAAGCTATTGTAAAAATTCGGTCTGACAAATGCAAAGCCATCGTCAATACCTATGGATCTAAAATTTTTTAAGAGTGAGTAATCAAGAAAATAAGTTTTTAGATAATAATCTATATCAACAATGAATAGGTGGACTTTTATACATCGCATGCAATACGCGACCAAACGAGAGTGCTATAGTGACAATACAAAGTCAGCATAATAAAAATCCAACTCAAGCAGACTGCACAGAAGCAAAGAGGACACTTCGTTATTTAAAAGGAATGAAGCACCCGCTTCTCAGCCTTGGAAATCGTTCTGATAAGAGAAAGAATTTATATGGATATGCTGATTCTGATTGGGTACAAGATATAACCAGTTGAAAATCAAACAGCGGAAACATTTTCAAATTTAATGAAAGTATCATTAGTTGGATGTGTAAAAAGCAATCATGCATTGCACTATCTTCCACTGAAGTAGAATATGTAGCACTATCGGACGCCTTTCAAGAAGTAATATGGCAACGTCGAGTTTTGTCAGATTTTGAAGAAATACAGATGGAGGCAACTTTAATATTTGAAGATAATCAAGGGTGCATAAAGTTAATTGCAAATAACAAACTAAGTAATAGGAGGAAACATAGATACAAAATATCATCACGTAAAGGACTTGGTACAAAAAAAAATCATCAATTTGCAATACTGTCCAACAGAAAATATGTTGACTGATTTATTAACAAACCCGCTAAATAGAACAAAATTACAAGAACTTCAAAATCAATGCAATATAGTCGATGCAATATCAAGAAAGGGTGTTGAAATATAACGATACTGCATAGTGCAAGGAACTGACGGAGCAGTAATAAGTCGATAAGCCAAACAATTACATAATCATAACAAATCAAGTAC
>JACCIC010000176.1:0-162500 GCA_018907035.1 Sycobia sp. Sy_11 | reverse complement strand
AAATAAAAATAAAAATATAATAAAAGTACTTGTTCTATGTTAGTAAAGGTAACCTGATTGCCCCCACCACCTTAAATTTAGGATCACCTTCTTGTCCGACGTTTCGAACCGCTACGGAAAAATGAAAAACCCAGCATGCTACCCTATATACTCTATCCCCACTCCAAACCCACTAGTATAACATTTACAGGACCCCCTTTTTTTCTTCAACTTAAACGCGAAATACAAATTCTATATTAATAAGGAATGATAAGTGTTGTCCAATTTACTTGATTCTAACATTAAATTTACATTATTGGGTTTCTTCAAAATAGGAATACTTTCAAGAGTTTCTCTTTTATATTTATTTTTAATATATTGTTCCAAAATATTTACATTTTCAAAGTCAAAAGAATCTAACAAGTTTAAACTATATTCTTTTAGCCCGGATGTACCATTCATGCTTCGTAAGCTATATTAATATTCATATATTCTTTATTTTAGGTACCTTCCCGTTTATCCAATAAAATATTTGTCACAATCTTTACAATTTATTTTATATACTACTCCTGTTTTCAAACGTTTATCATCCTTATCTTTACAATTATTAAATAGCTTTCTAATATTATTATTGTTTCTAAAGTAAACTTGAATCTTATGTTTTTTAAATGCACTTCTAATTCTTTCGGATAATCTTCTTACATATGGTAATACCACTATTTTATTATTATTATCCCTCTTTTCCATAGATTGCGTTCTCTAGTGCTATTATAAATGTGATCCACTCTCTCTGCAATCATTTTATCCACAAAGTCTAGTGGATAATCATTGTTAATGAATATCTCTTTAACTAATTTTAAATTATCTTTTCTAAAATCTCTGTGTGATAACTTGATTGCTCTGCCGATGACTCCCTTTACAGTGCCTATTTTGTTTCCGAATAGATGGTGTAAGTTAAAATTTAACAACCTACCTGACCATGTAGGTTTTCTGTACCAATTTAATTTCACTCTGTTATTACTAACTCTAATAACATTAACGTACAAAAAACTTAAGTTATTATCGGATTCTAATTCCTTTGTATATTTAATTCTATCATGGATGGAATTAAAAACTTCCATCATTGCGTCTACAGACCTTTCTGACATAATCGTAAGATGTCATCGACATATCTTTTATAGATAATTGGTTCAAATACCAATTTTGAGAAAGCTATACTTTCTAATTTTTCCATTATTAAATTGGCTATAACCAGTGATAAAGGTAATTATAGGTCAGCCATATTTTTGTTCATAAAAATTATTTTGAAAAGAAAAAATTATGTTATTGAAAACCCAATTCACTGCCTTTATAAATTCATCTTTTGTTAATTTTGTGTGTATGATAATTTCTCACCATTATTCTTCTATAATTTCTTTAAATAAATCTAATGGTATATTTGTAAATAAAGATACTACATCCAATGAAATAATATTATAATTTTTCAAAATATTAATATCTTTGATTGCTTCATAAAAACTCCAACTCACATAAGAATTGGTTTTCTCCAACGATCTTAACTAATATATTTGATCAAAATTTTGCAATATTATATGTTGGAAAATTAATTGACGATATTATTATTCTATTAGTCAATTGCTCTTTGTGATACTTGGGAATCCCATAACATTTGGCTATTGTTCCATTTTCGCATTTTAAGTGTTTAAAAGTAATTTCATTAATGCAACATTTATTTTTCCATTCTTTTACTAATTCTTTGAATTTATTTTGTAGCCAATTAATATGAGGATTCTCAATTTTCTTGTAAGTTGTGTTATCCTCTAACGTCATTGTAATTGTAATATATTAATATATTCTTTCTCGTCAGATGGTACTGTTACATTTCCTTTATTTGTTTTTTAGAATATAATATTTATCTTTTCTTTTAAGGAATTCTTGGCTGTTTTGTATTCACGTATGAGGTTAGTATTTATATAATTTTGAAATCTATTTTCTATTTTAAAATTATTAATAACCTTCACTAATGAGGTTCTACATTGTTTTTTCATATCGTTATTGCAACAATACTATTTTCTATGTCAGCTATGATTTCCTTAATAGGGAATTTGTTATTTGAATAAGATATTCCAAATTTTGCACCTTTTGAAAGGATATTTATAACCTCTTTTGGAATGGTTGTAACGTTCCTGTCCCCCTTGGGTTAGCCTACGCGGTATCTTCCCAGGGTAGTTTGAGAGGGGAGGAAGTTTTTTCGGGATCGGACGGCGGTTTCAGGAAAATACTTTTACTAGAACACAGTATATTTTTTTATAACAGTAAAATATTAATTTATTTGTCAAAATGAGTCAGCTCCTCTATTTACAGGATTCTGTAACAAATAAATATAAACACAAAAATAATTAATAATGGTAATCTACAGCTAAATCTATATATTTATTTAAACTAATTTTGCGCTATTTTCCGCAATGTCTCTAATATCCGGCGATAATTACCGCACGAATACCCGGTGTTATTTTCCACGCGGGGAACTTAATGAAACGAGAGAGGTTGATTTTAAATGAGATAAAAATAAAGAAAACTTAACTCCGCTGGTCTTATGAGGAGCGCTTCGCAACCAGGATCAAGAGCTAAGGGGAGGGTTTCTAGTCGGGATAAGTAAACTGCTGGTCCTTTGAGGAGCGCCTCGCAACCAGGATCAAGTTTACTTAAGGATAGGTAAAATTATTAGCCGTCTGTCTTTTGAGGAGCGCCTCGCAACAGAGATCAAGTTAATAATTTCGGATAGGATTTTCAAGAAGAAGTTTATTGAGCTCTGGATAAATTTTAGCTCTGGGAGGAATTCGTGTGAAACAACTTCGGGGCAATTGGTTCACCGGGCGAACTGTCGATTTTGCCTTTTGCAGGCCCTTTTATAACAAAATAATCGGATAATTCCGTCGCCGCTCGTTTAATTTCGGACGACGCGCCGAATTATAATAATTACATTAATAATAATCATAATAATAATTACAATAATAATAATAACAATCAATAATAATTATAATAATTATTGTTTTACATTTTGTTATTATTTGCAGCCGGTGTGCTGCGCACAGTAATAGTATACATGTATACAAGTTGAAACATTTATATACATATATTTCTATATTATGCGTACATTAAGTCATTTTAATTAATTAATTTAATTAAATACAGCGTGTGCATTCGTTTTCGGACACCCGTTGTATATACTGGAATTCGCGCGTTCGCTACATTCGTTGCGGCTCAGGCTGTTTAGTGAGAGCGTACGGTAGTGTGCGTGCGACACGTATTAGAGGGGATAGCGGCCGCCGGTCTACTACATTGAACGCGCTCTCTCTCTCGCCGCGCGCCGTGTATCCCCTCTACGGCATACTCTGTACTTAACTTAGTAGTAGAGAGAGAGACTAGATATCGCATTCTCTCTCTACTTGTTCGAGTTTCGGTAGTTGCGACGACTACCTTCTCCAGTAGTCGTCGCGACCTTTGCCCGGTTTTCGGTATTTATGCTGTGTATACGCGAGTTTAATTTTATAATTGTAGAAATAATATATTTAATATATTACTTCTAGTGATGTTCAATATTATCTCTGGTGGCGTTTATACATCTAAGTCCGTGTATGTATGTAAAGTACATACACCAAATTAGATGTAACACCATCTTAAGCATTTTAATTTTAATGCGTGTGCGCGGTTTAATTTAAAAAACATAAAATGTCAATATAAGTTCCAATACTGTAGTTAAGAACTGGCCTTTTATGCCTTAGATTTTTACCCGCAATCTAGTTTGGACACTCAGAACTATAAGTGAGGTATGCTTACCCGTTGGGGGCAAGATTTTTCAGAATGCTTCTAGACTGTTGTTAAATTCATTGTTTTTCTTGCTTGTGAGAATATCGAACTAAAGACTTGGAGAAGTCGACTTAGCTTACCGATATTGCTCTTAGAAGGTGTTGACGTTCTACTTCACTTCCAATAACAAAGTGGCGCAGCCAACGATTGTTGAGACTTTTCAAACCTTACTCATAGAATTCGTAATAGCAGTCAAGATATCAGGAAATGAAAAAGTTGTAATTACTACAGGGTTTCTGGTTATTAAGCGATTAAATTCTCCAAATTTAGATAAAATTCCGTGGCTTCGTAACTTACTTTTTAGAACAAAGGGAAGAGTTGGAAAGCCTATAGTCTTCTTATCTATCACTTTCTTTACAATGTGAGGAGGATTGCTACTATTTAACTATCTGAAATTGATTTTTATATGATATATTTATTTAAAGAATAGTTTTAAACTTTTTTTATACGTTTATAAGGATACTTTTTAAAATAATTTTTAAATCTTAATTATTAATGGAAGATAAAAACAATAGTCAGTATTTTACGTTAAATGTTTTCTAAATTTTTATAATTTTCCGTAATTCGCAAAGTCTTTATACAAATAGTATAAGTATAGCATAAGAAAACTATAGTATAAGAAAAATATTTATATAATTGATTTTTATGTTAAATAGCACGATTTTCCCGCGGACTGTAAACCTGGAGGTCTCGACGGAAACTACATAATGTTTGCTTCTGCAACTTCGGGTGATCGACCGAATAATAGTAAATTCTCTAAGTGCAGCATTGGAAATATTAGTAATGTTCTGGATGCCATTGTTGATAACAAGAAACGTAATTGCTTCAATGCCTCAGCTGGTGCATTTTGCGGTAACAAAATTGTTGAAGCTGGTGAAGAATGTGACTGTGGCTATGATGATGATGAATGTTTAGATAAATGTTGCTATCCGAGGCAGGTATCCGTACTAGAGCGTATCAAAAATCAGACAGCTAAGGGTTGTACACGTAAGAATGGGGCTGAGTGCAGGTAAGAGAAAAGCTTCCATTTCTAAGCTTTCCAATTACTGTTCACCTAACATAGTAAACTAAACTTATATCTGTGTAATGATATACTTCTTCTAATACGTAATATTTTTTCTTTTTATTTTTAATTTTTATCATATCTTATATTTTAAACGATAATTGAATAATCGGGGCTGAAAAAAACGGATTATGTTAAAACGAATAATAAAACCGGGTTGATAAATTTTGACTCCGACTTACATGTACAAATATAATAAGAAAGTATATTTAAATCAATTCTGTACAAATTTATAGAAAAATAACAACTTATGAATTATTTGTTTCATTCCGTCTAATAAAGAGGTAGCTTACTCCAGATTCTCTGTGACTTAAAGATAATGTGATATTGTTAACATAATATTGTTAAGATAATTTAGAGTTTTTACATTGAAAGATTATCATATATCTCTATACACGTATTGGATATATAAATAAGTTTCCAGCATTTTTGCCATAGTGTGAGATTTTATTCTGAAAACATGGTTACATATCTCTTATTCAAAGTATAATCCACCGGAAGCTATAATTTTTTCCATCTTTCTGGTAATTTATGGATTTCGGATCAAAAAATTTCTAGTTGTACGAACCTAAGAACGTATCGAGCCAATTTTAGATACCCTCGACTGAATTGAAGCGTATTCCCGTAAAAGCGTTCTGCATTGATCGAAACAAGTGGTAGTCAGATGCTGCTAAGTCTGGACTGTAAGTGAAGTAATACAGAATTTCCCATCCACTATTCTCCAAATAGTTTTTGACCAAAGTCGCAACATGTAGCCGAGCGTGATCGAAATGACGGACTCATACTTGGCGTCATATTCTGGCTGATTTTCCTATAATGCTCACTCCAAACTAATAAGTTGACTTCGATACAATGGCCTTTGTTGGGTTGTCTACTCGGAAGCAATTCATAGTATACGTCACACTTTTGATCATACTAAATGCAGAGCATGACCTTACGTGATTTGGCGGGCTCTCCGGGCTTTTTAATACGATTTTCTGCGTTTATGGTTATCATAGTAAATCCGTCTTTCATCAAAAGTGGTAATATGATGCGAAAATGATTTATTTTTAACCGCTGAAGCAGCATGCGGACATGCAAAATCGAAGTTCGTCGTCTCTCCGCTTCAATTCGTAGATTCAATTCATATGAAGCGATGGCACTATTAGACTAGAGAATATTATGTAATGTTTATATCCACTTTAATAATTAAATCTCAGAGAAAGATAACAAAATTATGCAAAACATTAAATTTCCAATAACTTCTTCAACTTTAAACTAAAAGTCAAAGGTGAATTTTAGACAACTGTGTCAAGTATCGTGAGTGAGCTAGATCGTTCCTCGGCTAAAATAAATTAAGGATAATTTCTATAATTAATGTGTTCTATAGAGTTTGGCCATCATTCGAACAGCACTGTCGACCATCAGGCAGGACCTAATCAACATATACAACCCATGCTTGCGATTTTCTGTCTTCGCCAATGAATGGAAGGTTGGCCACGTCGTCACAATCCCAAAGGGGGAAGACAATGAGCCTGAGGACCTTGCATCGTACAGGCCCATTTGTCTATTGCCAACAATAGACAAAGCTTTTGAAGCTTTAATACTGAACAGAATAAACAGGATTATTCCTGTTTATTCCATCACCCATCTCCAAAACAATTTGGCTTTTGGAAAGGTCGAGGATGCCGAGGACGCCATAGTTCAGTTGCGTAAGTATGTGAGTGAATCGAGTGCAAAATACGTTGTAGCAATTTTCCTGGACCTAAAGGGCGCCTTTGACAATGTCTAGTGGCCCGCTGTATTAGAGATAACCTGAAGGGCCGTCGCGTTCTCATACGAGATGGCTTTGAGGATGTACAACTTGAGATCAGTAAGGGATGCCCACAGGGATCCGTACTGGCACAACTCTGTGGAACCTTGTTCTTGATTCTCTTCTTTGGCAGCTCTCAAAATTAGGGTGTAAGGTCATCGCTTATGCCGACGACATCGCGCTCCTAGTGAAGGGAGACTCGCATAGAGAGATGGACAGGATAGGACAGAGTTTCATTGAAGAAATGGAATCTTGGTGTCGCGACAATAAAATGAGGCTGGCCTCATACAAAAATCTGGAATATTGATCTGAGAGGCCACCTTCATCCGAAAATCCCCCCTCTCATTAAGATCGGCAACTCGAAGGTGAGAAGATTAGAAAGCGTGTGATACCTGGGAATCCACTTCGGCGAACTTCTTAAAATCGGCTGCCATTTGAAAGCGGTACAATCCAAATATGTGGATTTAATTAACAGGATTGGATGCCTGGCACGATGGGAATGGGCTTAGTACTATCTCTACCGGACTTTTCACACCTATCGCTACTTATGCAGCGACAGGTTGGCATGATTTGATGTGTGTTGAACAGCAACGCAAGTTGGCAAGTACAAGACACGCGCTCATTAGAGTCATCGGTGCATAAAGAACCACCTCAACCGACGCCCTAGAAGCGATGGCGGGAAAACTCCCCATCGTGCTAGAATGCAGGCGTAGAGCGGAACTGTATGCTAACCGTAAAAATGCAGCATCACCTGAGTACCAACGCCATGCCGCGCGAGAGATATCGGAAAGATAACCCAATGACTGGCAGGAAATTTGGGATAACTCGACAAAAGGTAGGCTGACACATTCTTACCTACCTAGTATCAGAGATAGAATTGGGACAGATTGGATGACGTGGTCGCGATGGTTAATCCAATTTCTCACTGGGCATGGAGACTTTGAGTCTTATCTCTCTTGCTTCCATCTGAGAGAGAGCGATACATGCTCATGTGCGGAGGCGAACACACCAGAGCACGTCCTGCCGGTCTGTCCTAAATACGAAGAATCAGGTTTTAGGATTAGGATCATGTATCAAAGGGAAAAATTCGGATCAGGTTACAAAGAGAAAATAATACCTCTATTGAGGAAAAAAGGATAAAATTAGGATCATGTTTCAAAGGAAAAATAATACCTCTATTGAGGTACGAGTTCTATTGAGCCAAGAGACATATGAATTATTTGGAAAACTTGCAAAAAAACTCCTCCAAACCACGGAGTCTATTGAAGAAATTGAAAATCTGCTCAAAGAAAGAAATTACAGAGGAACCTGAATAGGTAGGTAGGAATCTGAGAGTTTGTAATTTGATGGAAAATTTTTCCTCTAATCATAATCATATACTGGTAATCATAATATATATATATATATATATATATATATATATATATATATACACAAAGATTATTTTTCTATGCAACTAGACCGGTACTATACACAGGTACAAAACTGTAAATATACAATAGAAATAAGAAGCTTATACTGGTCAATAACTCTAGTCTGGAATAAGAATGTGCAATAAACAGTGGTTCAGAACTCCCTATAAACTGGAAGTTCACAAAAGGTGCAATGATGTACAAATCTGCAACTAAAAGAAAACTTGAACAACAAATGAAGGTTTTGGAGCATAATAGGCCGATAAAGCGAGAGCTAGCTGCAGCTGGAAATGTTTATTAGTAACAAAGCATAACTGAGCGACCTTGGCTTTTTTGTTTGTAGTATATACATTAATCAACTATTTTGCTAGCTAACGAGTTATGCACACATGCAAGTATTTCACCTCATCTTTTCTGAATTGTGTTTGTCGTAAGCAAATTATTGTATGTAATTGTAATTAAAATTATTAATTTATAAGACTTAAGGCAAGATTACGTTACCGCTAAGACATAATCTAGGGTTGTCATAATAAATCCGTTTTTTATCACTACTGCGAAAGCATTTCCGGCATGTGAAATCAACGTTAGATGTCTCGGCTTCAATTCGTACGGCACCCAGTTTCCAACCTTTTAAATAAATTACTATGCGTTTAGGCGCAGGAAAACCGCTTGTTGCGTGATGACCAATGATACAGCAAGTTCTTCTTGCATCAGTTATTGATCCACATACAGCAAAGAATTTTTAGTCTTCAAAGCTTGTAGGATTGCTGAATCGATCCTTGTCTTCATTTTGAAGATTACCAGTTTCGAACCGTTTGAACCGCTCGTCGCACATCAATTCACCAATACATTCCTTATCATAACTTTCGGAAAGCAAAAGATAGGCCGCAGATCGATTACTCGATAAAATAAGCGACACCGAAAGAAATGCTCAAATATAATGTTACAAAGTTGTTAACAGATACACAACCTACAAATGTAACAGGTGGGTCAAACATTTCCGCCCGGACTTCTGTAGAAATACTTCAATTTTCATCTAAAATATGAGGTATAAGTTAAGTTGATATTTATTTTATTTCTGATACTGGGCAACAAGTTTTTTTCCAATCAATCTAAATTTCTTTTCCACGGTTTTCAACATTGAACCGAGAAATATAAAATTTGTAGATATTTTTTAATTCAATAATAATCGCAGCAGTCTTCTTCTCGTACTAGACAGCATTGATAAGGATACGAAAGGGAAGCCAACGTATATATATAGTATATTATAGTACAAAGACTGTAAAGTGATCAAAATATTCAAATGTATGTCGATAGATAAGACGTGTACGACAAATGCATATTTACAAGTGGATTGAGAAACAGTGAGAGGGTTCATTAACATATTTTATTATAGATTATTATTATATGAACGATATAATCTGTATAAACAATATTGGATGTACAAGTAAGCTTCCAGCGTTTTTCAAAAGATAGTGTCACCAGTGGTAACATTATCATAATTAAAATTACGAGGTCAGACAATTAAAGCAGTATTCTACTTTCGACCCTCGAAAAAAACGCTATTTTTGTCAAATTTTTCTGAGAATGCTATTGAAGATATGGATGTAGGATTTGAAATGCTTAATAAATTCACTCTTCATGTACATAAAAAAAATTTTTTTATTTATTTTATACATTTTTTATACATGTAAAGCATGGTCAAAGCCAATACCTCAAAAAGTAGGTAACGTTGTCGTGGTCGTAAAATCTTGCCGACCGATGGTCTGAAACAAAAAAATCAAATAGTTGTATGTTCAGTATGACTCCACAAATCAATCTAACTAGAATATTTTATGTACGTACAGAATCAAAAAAATGGCGGTTAAAATACGAAAGAAAAAAAATGGCTTTTTTCCGCTTTTTTTGCTATAAAAATATAGTTAGAATTAAAATTTTAAGTTGATCGTAGTAAGGATGGTTGATACAAACATATACAATATGTTTTCAAAATTTCATAAGGATCGGTTCAATAGTTGAGTTTTCACGACCACGGTTTTTGAAAACGCGTTTAAAGTTTTGCAACTTGTTCCAGGCGAGTATTTTCATCTAATTTAGCCTACTTTTTTTTAGTTCTACTCTCCTTAGAAGCCTCAATCGAGCAGCGGTTCTCTCGAATGATGCGCTGTTGGTCGCGCATATTGGCGAACTGCATGGAGGTTTGGCCGATTTTCAGGCCCATAATTTCCATTATTTTCCAAAGTGGGCTGAATCCTTCATTAAAAATGCAGGCAGCAATGAGGCATGCAATTTTCACGATTTTTTTCCATTATAGACATACTTCGGTCCTATAGCCCAAACTGTTGAGTTGAAACACTCATTGTTATTTCGAGTGTTTCTGCCCAATCATCTTTCCAGCAATTCCGTTTTTGTTAGATCTTCGTAGATAGAAACAGAACACACTGCCTACTGTGAGAGCATTGAAAACGCAGTAAAAACTGAATAAAAGACTGAATGAATGAAAAAAAATGTATAAAATAACCACCAGTATTATGAACTTTCACATTAAAACTCGGATCGTTAGACTTTTTCAGTTTTGCTGCTGACGTACTCGTTTTACTAGTACCTCCTTCATCAGTGAATCTGTTTCCGTGAAAAGAACGTTTTCTAGTTCTAGATGGACGACTAGGAGTTTTCTGTGCACGATACACTTTCTTCGTATTCATTGCGAATAGATAGATGCTTCACTTTTGAACTTTGAATCACGACTGATTCTCCACTACTGAAATAGAAAACTGAAATACAGAAGCAAAATTATAAAGTGCAGATAATATTGAGAAGCAAAGGTATATATTTGATGAGAATATATATAGATGTAATGATTTAAAATAGGGGAACAGCTGCTGCAGCGAACAAGGCCAGGTAGATGGCTTATCCGACGCGCGCGCTGGGCGGGTCGGAATACCGCGCGCAGGTAAGTGAAAAAGTATAGTTAGACTACCTGAATCTTTCTAAAATTTTGAGCTAACATTCTTGAATATATTTACTTTCGAAAAATGTAAAAAAAAAAAAATTTCAAAGTTGTAAAGTAGAATACTTCCGTAAATAACGCGACAAAATTCAAAAATCGAGTATATTTAAAAAGTAAAAGACGTCACTGCGATCCCTTTCAAAGTAGTCTCCTCTCGCATCTATACACTTATTACAACGAGTTTTCCAGTTATCGTAACAATCTGGAGCACTTAAGGGACGTATCCGAGTATCTTCGTCACAGATTTTCGATGTCATCAACGGAGTCAAAATGTCGATCTTTGATGAATTTTTTCTAACAGGCGAATAGGAAAAAGTTGCAGGGCGACATGTCCGATGAATAGGACGGTTGTAGGAACGTTACGATGCCTTTAAAAGTCAAAACCTGAGAGACACTGAACACACTGTGACAGTCTTCGCGATCTCTGAACGCACTCTGAGCACCCTTTTTCGTAATTTTTCGAGCACACTGCGGTAGAATACTTGATTTTCGGTTTGTTCAGGTGTACAGACTCTTTGTAAACGATCCCTTTGCTGTCGAAGAAGCAAATGAATATGATTTTCACTTTAGACTTATTCATTCTCGCCTTCTTTGACCTTGGCACTCCAGGGAATAGCCATTGTTGTCTTTGTCGTTTAGTTTCAGGGTCATATTGAGAGAACCTTTCATCTCCAGTAATAACGCGATCGAGAAGAGTAGGATCACTTTCTACCTGCTCGAAACAATTTTGAGCGATGTTTATTCAGTGGGCTTTTTTATCATCCAAAAGGTTTTTCAGTACTATCTTCACGCGCAGCTTTTTCATGGCAAAATCTTTGGTTAAAATCTTTCTAAATGTTTCGAGGTTAATAGTCAACTCGTCAGTCAACATTCGAATGGTTAGTCGTCGGTCTTAACGAACAATTGGCCTTCCGCTCCACGCCTCGTCTTTGACGCACTCAGGACCTTTTTGAAAATCGGCATGCCACCGAACCACCTGACTACAACTCAAGACATCACTATCGTACATTTTAAGCACTTTCTCATAAGTTTCTGATGCGGTTTCGCCGAATTTCGTACAATATTTTATCGCCCATCGTTGTTCTAAATTTCTCTGTTTCATTCTCCTGACATGCACTACTCGCGCGTTGTTACAAAACACTAAACAGCTGGCGAAGAAATGATCGTACAAGGATCCTCAAGGTCTCAATCGAGAAAGTAAAGATCTACTATTACGGTGGCGGAGTTACAGGTTCGCATTGTTACCACAGGTCAAGAAATAAAATCAGTCACATTACTTATTTATCTGACCTCGTATAACAATATCAGTTTTTTCAAAAAATTAATTAAGTTTGTCTATCATTGATATACACTGCTTCATGAAATCAAGTGTGCCTGATATCACGTGCTGAAGATGAAAATTGACGTTTTGTATTTTTTTAGAAAAGTTTCCGATCAAAGTTGGGCAAAGATAATGTATTTGAAACGAAAGGAATTGTTGCAAAATCTTTACACCCAGACTAATTATTTTAATAAAATCGAAATAACGCTATTATCAAAAATATGAAAATTTTGTAGAATTTGACAATTTCAGGATCGAAAATATGCACTAAAGCGCTTCATCCCATCTAACAGATCGCGTTTGAATGATTATGGGTTGACGTTGCTAAAGAAAAGGTTTCAAGTAGCTGTTGAATTAGAGCCTTTCTTTTTTTTTTCTCTTTCTTTTTTTCTTTCTTTTCCTCATACGCTTGCAACGTCCACATTGCTGCTGCAAGTAGTATTCCACATGTTAACGAAGCTTTCAAGCTGAGAGAACATAGACGCATTGTTAATCTCTGTTCTAGCTGATAATCAACGAAGCTTCAATATTTTCAGCTAGAATCTTCTACCACAAATCGAATTCTAGGGTTTTTCCCTGCTAGATAGTCGCTGGCTGGCGAAAACCTGTTTGAAACGAATTTTGGGCAGATGAACTTCTGGTTGACTACATACAAAAAGTATACTACTACTAGTCTAGGTTTACCTCAGAAATTTCTGTTATTAAAATGTATCTACAGGAAGTTTCGAGTCGGAGCTATGCTCAAGCTTACTTAGACATTCTTAATATGGACAACTTTCTTTGTAAATTGCGATTATGTTTTTTATTGAGAAGGACGCAACGGTAGTCGACTGTTTAGTATTAAATTCATAAAGTCGGGGGTGACTATAAACAAGGACAGTCTGACTGTGATTATTTTAGTTAATATATTATATTATAAAGACTGTAAGACGGATAAAAATATTTATTGATTTAAATTTAATGTTAGAGTCAAGAAAGTGGGGCGTATAAATTTTATACCAATAAATTTAGAGTGGGGACACTGTATATAATCTAGCATGTTGGGTTTTTCATTTTATTTTAGTTCCTGAGGATGAGCCGTAGCGATTAGAAACATCGGACACCAAAGGAGAAAGTAGTTTGATTCTCCTTGACTAACGCAGAATATAATTTATTATTTTCATTATTTTTATTTTATTTTATTTTATAATTTTTGTTTTTAATCTAATCTATTTTTAGTAATAAGTTTTATCTTAGATGCTTCACGGGCTATAATAAACAAGGACAGTCGGACTGTTATTAGTTAAGTTATCAGGTATGTGAATAAGTCTTTCCCGTTTTTTTTTTTTTTCAAATTTTGAGCCTTTATTGTGAAAAAATGGTTACAAATGAATTATTGAAAGTATTGGCCATCGCTAGCTACAAGTTCTTCCCATCTTTCTGGCAACATACGAATCCCGTTGCGAAAAAATTCGACCGGTTTGGCCTCTATCCTGTCATCCACCCATTTTTTGGCTTCCTCGTAGGAATGGAAGTGCTGGTCAGCCAGGCCATGCGTCATCGATCTGAAGAGATGGTAATCAGACGGAGCAACGTCTGGACTATACGGCGGGTGGGGTAGGACTTCCCATTTGCGCGTTACTAAGTATGTTTTCACCGGCGGTGCAACATGTGGGCGAGCATTGTCATGTTGCAAAATAACTTTGTCGTGCCTGTCGGAGTATTGAGGCCGTTTTTCTCGCAGTGCGCGGCTCAAACGCATCAACTGTCGTCGATAGACCTCGCCTGTGATCCTTTCATTCGGTTTCAGAAGCTCATAGTAAACCACACCTAGCTGGTCCCACCATATACAGAGCATGAGCTTGGCGCCATGAATATTTGGCTTGGCCGTCGATGATGATGTATGGCCGGGTAGTCCCCATGATTTTCTTCGCTTCGGATTATCGTAACGTATCCACTTTTCATCGCCAGTCACGATACGATGCAGAAAACCCTTTCTTTTATGTCGCTGAAGCAGCTGTTCGCAAGTGAAAATACGCCGTTCGACGTCTCTCAGCTTCAGTTCGTACGGCACCCAATTTCCTTGCTTTTGGATCATTCCCATGGCTTTCAAACGCTTGGAAATGGTTGTTCGGTCAACTCCCAATGCTTCAGCAAGTTCTTCTTGCGTTTGACAAGAATCTTCATCAAGCAAAGTCGCCAATTCTCGATCTTCAAAGATTTGCGGCCGCCCGGAACGCTCCTTGTCTTCCACGTCGAAATCACCGCTTTTGAAGCGTCGAAACCATCCGCGAACACTTGAATCATCGACACAACCTTCTCCATAAGCCTCCTGAAGCAATCGATGCGTCTCGGCAGCAGATTTCTTCAAATTGAACCAATAAAGTGAAGCTTCCCGCAAATGACGTCGACTCGGCTCAAATTTCGACATTTTCACGATATCAAAAATTTATGATGCGAAAAAATTTTAACTAATGTGTTAGTATGGAATTGTTGACATATGAATAAGCTTTGATTATGACATATGTAACCATTGAATACTCGCACTATATTGGTGGCGCCATCTCTTACAAAAAACGGGAAAGACTTATTCACACTCCTAATAATATATTATATTATTAAATATATTATATTGTACTATAAAATCTATTAAATATTTATTAATTTAATAACTAATTACTCGTCAGATCCTCGCATATTCATTTTTTATTCTAGAAAGAAGATCTCAAATTGATATCTTGGATATAAAAAATTGAAACATTCGAATAGAATACTTAAAAATAAAATAAGAATTTAAATTAGTAACAGTAATGAATAAAAACTATAATATGTATTTTTTCAAGCAGTTAATTTGCTAAATGAAAAATTAAGAATATAATAATTTTAACTTGTCTATTTTAACTATTAGCCCAAGCCAAGGACCTTGCTGTTCAAGTGAACGATGTTCCTTTTTTCTACAAAGCGAAAAAGTTCAATGTAAATCCGAATCCGATTGCAGCTATAATTCTATATGTAATGGTAGAAGCTCAGAATGTCCAGTACCTAAACCAAAAGCTAATAAAACTAGATGTAATGAAGGAACTCAGGTACGAGGTATCATTACTAATATTGTTACATATATTGTAGAATTTCATATTGATCAGATTGAAAATTAAATAATATTACATTATAAATTTGATAAATTGTTAAATCTATAGAGACATGACTTTATCATCTCTTCTTCCCCCCTCTCTCTCTCTCTCTCTCTCTCTCTCTCTCTCTCTCTCTCTCTCTCTCTCTCTCTCTCTCTCTCTCTCTCTCTCTCTTGATAAAATAATTTTTATTTATTTTATTGTAGCTATGTATCAACGGGGAATGTACAGGTTCGATTTGTCTGGAATGGAATTTAACTGAGTGCTTTTTATCAAGTAATATAATACCAAACATCGACAAGCGTAAGCTATGTGAACTTGCTTGTCAGAATGGTACAGACGCTTCGACGTGTCGCAGTACCAGTGAATTCGCTCATCTAGTAAATATAACCAAAGGTGGAATAAGTCTGCGACCAGGTTCGCCTTGCGATAACTTTCAAGGTTACTGTGATGTATTTCTCAAGTGCCGGGCTGTCGATGCAGAAGGACCACTCGTTAGGCTCAAGAATATGTTATTTAATGAACAAACTCTGCACAGCGTTGCCCAATGGATTACGGTAACATTTATTTTAGTTTCTTTATATTAATTAATATCGTGAAACGAAAATTTAGTCCTTATCGTGAAACAAAATAATATCACAAAAAATTATTGAAATCAGCTGAATGTATATGATTATGAAAAAATTGATTTTATAAATAAACGACAATATGTTCCAAAAGTTTTAAGACTGGGGGTACATAAGAGGCAATAAATGCACAACATTTTCTTAATAATCTTTCTATTCAAAATAGTCTCCATTAACAATAATGCACAAGTTGCCAGAATCTTTCAATCTCTTAATGCTTTTAAAATACTGCTCTTTTGGAATACTTTTTAATGACGTTGTCCAGCTTCTTATATCTCTTATTATTTCTAATCTATTTCTTGACAGGAAATAGTCAGGGGGAGTCAAATCAGACGAGTATACGCGGTGGCTGATTACAGGAACCATTTTATTGTCAAAAATTGAGTATTAGCTGCCGCGATATATGCTGGTGTTTTGTTGTGCAAGAGGAATGAAACGTGCGCGCACCGACTTTTTTTCAAGTCGTTCGTCATAATACGTTGAATAATGGATTTTGGTATTCCATTAAATTCTTCAATCACTCTACCAATGGAGTTACGGTCGTCCCTTGATACAGCTACGACTTTGTCGATGTTATTGTCACTCTTCGCGGCGCTTGGCCGCCCGCTCCTTTCATCGTCTTTCACCGACTCTCTAGCTGTCGTAAAGACGTTATACCGCCGAAAAATAGTAGCAAGAGATACAAAAACTTAACAATAAGCGACTTTTAACATTTCTTTCGTTCCCGTTACACTGTTACCAACTTTAAAGCAAAATTTAATTGCAACACGCTGTTCAATACTGTTATTCTACTTAAAAAATGACAGCTACCACTTTGATACTTACACGCAAATTGTTACTGATATAATCAGATGAACTTGAAACTTTGTATTAAGGTAGGTGAAGGTTGTAGTAACTAGTGACCAAAGTTTACTAAATATGCAGCAGGTAGTATGGATTTTATACCTGTAGTCTTAGAACTTTTGAGACGCATTGTGTATAATCACTTTTAAAAAGCGTAAAATATGCTTATCTTACACAAAAATACATTTGTGATTAATAGCTATTAATAATATGTTCCATTATTCCAGGATTACTGGTGGGCTGTACTTTTAATGGGTATTGCTTTCATCATTTGTATGGGATTATTCATAAAATGCTGCGCTGTTCATACTCCTTCTAATAATCCCAAAAAACCTCCTGCCCGACATATTAGCGATACCTTGCGAAGACCAATGAATACATTAAGAAGAATGGTAACATTATATCTTTTCTTTTTTATCCACATACGTTACTGGCATTATGTAATTTATCATAATTTTGTTACAATTAATTTAATATAATAAAAATTTGAAATCAAAATTAATAACTAGTTGAATTAAACAATGATGAACTTGTTTCTATTTAATAGAATTATTAGAAAGTTTTTATTTTTTTTATTAGAAATTTGTCAAAGAAGAGAAGAAAATATATATATATATATATATATATATATATATATATATATATATGAATAATTACATATCTCTTTCTCTAAAATTCTGGAGATGCTTTTCATATGCTACTCTCACTCGTTTATATGAGCTATGCTTTATATTGATTCGAATCGGACTTCGAAGTGAATGTCGTGATTATCGCCTACAGATTGCTCTACTGTACTACTGTCAATGCTGTCCAATCATGAGTACATTATTACGGTGTTTTCTTAAAGTTGAAATTATTTTTAAAATATAATAATATTGTTCTTTTCAGTATGAGTCCATTTATTGTATTAAGATTACTGCAAATAATATTTTTAATTAATAACCAAAACTAAATGTTTTACTCTGTCGCAGTGGTTGTTCATATTTTACAACTTCTGGATTCATGCGTTGTAGACAGCGATCCTAACATTTTTGAAGATCCAACAGTTCCGGCATCCCGCTTAACCATGCACTGTTATCATAGATCACTTAAGTGCATATGTAAAGTGTCCTTCATATTCATTTATTCCTTGATTGCTTTGGAGATACATTTGAGAATCATCTGTGAAGCCTCGCCAAATCATTCATACTATCTCACTGAACTATTCTTCTAAGAACTTCTGTGTCATAGATGTAAACATTAGATGTAAATATTAGGTTGCCAAATATCTTCCTTCCGCTTTTTCGCTCTTTATTCAATGTTTTATAAAAAAAAGTTGCAGTGGTCGGATTGACTTCAAATATGCGCCGTTTTGTTTGATCATCTGTTTCCATCTAGACGGCAACTTCATCATACCCCTCTCGTGGACACCCCTATCCTTATTTGCGAAGAACTCGGACAGCTACTTTTCACAAGCCTCTTTTGAGTCCAACTTTACACCACCAAGGGCGTTCGACATGGACAGGAACAGGTGGCTTAGCGCTAGAAGAATCACTTAGCGCTATGTCCGGGCTATATGGTGGATGCGATAAAACCTCTTATCCGAACTCCCGTAGCTTCTGACGAGTCATCAACGAAGTGTGTGGCCTGGCATTGTCCTGGTGGAACACTACACCCTTCCTTTTGGCCAATTGTGGACGCTTCTGGTCGATAGGCTCTTTCAAGTGGTCTAGTTGTTCACAGTAGATAATAGAATTAAGCATCCAATTCTTCCAATCCCACCAAACACACAGCAAAACTTTTCGTCGTCAGTCACCATCCGCTTCAAAAATTGGTCGAGTTCGTTCTGTTTCTTTACTTTAGGACCTTAAAATGACATACTAAAAGTTGAAGGTTGTTAAAAATTTCTAAATGCCATAATTCTTGACTCTACCGCAACGCCTCTCAGGTATGATTCGAGCGCTTTTCGGAGCATTGCGCGCGGAGCAAGTATAACGGTAATCGATAAAAAAGGGACCGCTGGCCCAATTGTCTAGAATATTAGGGTTCTAGCTGTGTGACTATAGATGTCACTGTTTACTATATAGAAGAGCTGAGTAGCGTCAGTATACTAAAAATCGTCCGCTCAACCACATCTTCTCTCAAAATTCTGTTTCCTTTTTTCATTAGTCCAGATATATTTCTTAGTTTTAATATATAATAATTTTATAGTTTTTATAATAGTAGTTTTGTGATAATCAAAGTTTATTTTAATCATGAGTGACGATAAATCTGGAAGGTATAGAAAAGGTTCCTAAACCGACAGCGGTTTCAGCAACAAACAAAGCGCGTCACGCAGACGACCACCTAACCCTCATGAAATGGAAACGCCAGAGGATTTGAATGTTAGTGCACCTGCTAAGAAATTGAAGGAGCATAATTTTTACGATATAGAAGTCGATCCTTCTTTCGGTTATCGGTTTATAAATTCTATCCCAGTATTTGCCGCAATTTCTAACGTTATTGTTTGTAAAGTGTGCCATTCAAATGTGACTTTTACTGAAACTGGTAAACGGGGCTTGGGATTCAAAATAGTTATATCCTGTGATAATTGTGAAAAAAAGAAATACCAAATAGCCCGTATGTGAAAAACGCATACGAAATTAATCGCAGAATTCTATTAGCGATGCGATTACTTGGAGTCGGTTTACGCGGGCTAATGAAATTTTGCGCGTTTATGGAATTGCCTCGCCCTATCTTTCAATTGTGTTCTGACAGAGTCATAAAAAATATTTGTAATGCAACAAAAGTTGTTAAGAAAAATAGTATGATGAAAGCTGTAGAAGAAGAAAAAATTATTTCTGCTGAAAATGCTATTCGAAGAAATTCGAAGTCGATTGTGGCAATGAAGGATGCCATATGGTTGTAATTTGGGTGTATTCAATCGTAATATAATGTAGTTTAATTGATTCAAATGTTTGAATATTTTTCGCTAATTATTTAAATTTCCTTTGAAATTATACAAAAATTAATTTGGCTTAAAATAATTCTAATTTCAAATTTGATTATATGTTTAAAAACATCATGAATATTATGCTCTTAATATAAACAAAATAATTATGAAGTAACAAGTAGTCATAAAATTGGAAATCTACAAGTAATTCTATATTATCGTATACTAAATATTATATATTAATATATAATTGTTGGATATACCACCAACCATGCACACTGCATTATATATATAATGCAGCGTGTGTACCAGTGTGTATAAAATTCTAATTTAATCATTTAATTATAATTTAATAATATTATTCTTGAGTACTCCTATCTATGAATTATTCAGACACCAGCTTCTTCAGCATCCGAAAAGGATCTACTAAATTTCTCCACGACTACTTCCGTAAATTTATAATTTATTTCTTAGTTAATGATTAACAACATTTCTAAAGTTTGAACTTTACAAATGAATGGTATTTAATAAAACAATCTATTAATGCAAAAAAAAAATTTTAACTTATAATCGTTACTACTACAGGTCAGGGAATATACATATATATATATGACTATGAATATCATCATTATTATATAGATATTTAAAAATTCAGATATAAATAATATTATAATATTTCAAATAAATAATATTCTATACTACGAAATGTATATATAAATACGCCAGTCACTATAACTCTCTTACGATGAATATAAATAGTGTTTTTGGTTTATCCAGAAAAATTTCCAGTCACCAAAATTTCATCACCACAACTTCCGTCAAACGAGAGTCACCAACAAAACCTCTATTAAAAAAAAAAAAAAAATTTAGTCCAATTCACCATCTAGTCAAATAAAAAAAAATTTTTCTAGTCACAAAAAAAATCTGGTGAATAATAAAAAAAAATAATATCTAGTCACTAATGAAGAGACGAAAAAAAACCAACAAACATCTAATCACTCTCATGATAAATTTCTCATTGTAATCATCAAAAAAAATTGAAATAATAAAGTAAAAAAAAATAGTTGAATTAAATTTTAAAATAATTAATTAAGTCTTTCTTTTTTTTTAAAAAATTAAAAAATTTAATATTTAAAATCACCACACAACAAAATTTTTCCCGTTAAAGTTTCCGCGCCAAAATTTATGTCGCAAAATTTTTCGCCAATCACCAATCCTCTTTATATATTCTACCCTTCAGCCAGCACGAAAACAACGAGAAGAAAAAAAAATATATATATTTCCAAAATTTTCACTCAATCCAAAACTCGGGTTGATTGAAACTTCCCCACCAGGGATGCATTTCGTCACACAGTATTTTGCGCACCAAATAGGAACGCCAATCCCGCCCTGCGTAATCAATTTTTTTTTCTCTTTCTTCACCACTACTAATCCATCTGGGTTATTCCAATTCAATAACGGGGAATTCTTTCCGAGTCGGGAGTCGCAGGATTAACTCTGAAATTGAGCGAAAATTTATCACATTCTACCAAAATTTTATTTAAGAAATTTTTATTTAATATTAGTCACCACTACTCTATATGCGATTTATAAAGAATTTAATTTTGATAAAAAAAAAAAACTTACCACTCTGCCATCCAATATAATTAATAATATAATCAAGAATCAGTAATAATATCACCTCAATGAATATATATAAATTGATACTCGTCACATTAATTTTCATGAATAATTATCATCTTAAAATCTCAATTTGATCTCTTTCATTCTATTTATTTCCACTTTTACTTCCTCAATCTTATTTCCTCAATCCTACTTCCTCAATTCTAAATTTTCGTCTCTCTCTCTCTTCCTCTCTCTCTCTCTCTCTCTTTCTCCTTCCACACTACTTCTAGAATTTAATTTTTTTTTTATATAATAATTTCTTATTAATCCCCACTCACCACCGATACTTAAATAAACACACCACAATTTGAATATTCTCAAAAGAAAAACTAAAAGAGAATCGCATAAAAGAAATAAACTTTAATTTCTTCTATTCTCGACAAGAGCCAGAAATCAACTACTCTCTCCACAAAATTAACATCCCCTCTTCCTTCAAATACCGCCAATTTATTATTTCTTGGCGGGCACCAATTACCTTATTTAATTTATTAAACACTCTAATTTATTATTTTACCAAACAGGTATTGGTTCCCACCTTTACTACTTAAGTCTTCATCCGGTTCCGCTTCCTTCCTATAACTCCTGATTGCAATTAATCTGTTCTTTTAATTACTCATTTGAATTTCGCGCGCGAATGTGCTTAATTCATTTGAAGTTGGTAAGAAGGGTCTCCACTACTATCGGCCATCTACCGGACGCGCAACGACATTCCTATACATCTCTTTTTTTCTTTCTTTAATGCCTAAAATCCATATTCTATGCATTCGTATAGATTCCGGTAGTGCTTTTTCCGTTCCGCTCTCCACCTCGCCGCCTACGTTAGCGAGCGCTACTGCGCAACTCGCATATTATATGTAATTTATATGTGTGTCGTGTCATCGTGCATATCTCGTATATCATCTAAAAGAAGTCCTGCATCTTGCAACAACACTTCATATGAGTGCTAACCTCCATATGGTTTGATAATCTCAATTTATTTTATATATTTCTGATAAACTTATTTTATTTAAATGTACTTGATTTAATCATCTTTCTTTTTCAGATTATTTAGTAACTTAAGTGACGTATCCCATACGTCACAATATATATATATATATATATATATATATATATATATATATATATATATATGAAGTATAGCGTGAGTTAGTTCTAAGTTAGTCTGTTCTAAGCCCTTGTTCAAGCTTGACGTGTCTTATGAAACTCTTGAAGTATTAAGCTAATTCTTGTTCTTTTTATTGCAAACCTTTACTCTGCTAATTTACGTAATTAATAAGTAATTAATACCCAATTCCAATAGGTTATGGGCACCACCCACTACCACTGAGCAGGTTTCTGATTTGTATCAGGTATGTGAATAAGTCTTTTCCGTTTTTTTTTCAAATTTTGAGCCTTTATTGTGAAAAAATGGTTACAAATGAATTATTGAAAGTATTGGCCATCGCTAGCTACAACTTTTTCCCATCTTTCTGGCAACATATGAATCCCGTTGCGAAAAAATACGTCTGGACTATACGGCGGGTAGGGTAGGACTTCCCATTTGAGCGTTTCTAAGTATGTTTTCACCGGCGGTGCAACATGTGGGCGAGCATTGTCATATTGCAAAATAACTTTGTCGTGCCTGTCGGAGTATTGTGGCCGTTTTTCTCGCAGTGCGCGGCTCAAACGCATCAATTGTCGTCGATAGACCTCGCCTGTGATCCTTTCATTCGGTTTCAGAAGCTCATAGTAAACCACACCTAGCTGGTCCCACCATATACAGAGCATGAGCTTGGCGCCATGAATATTTGCCTTGGCCGTCGATGATGATGCATGGCCGGGTAGTCCCCATGATTTTCTTCGCTTCGGATTATCGTAACGTATCCACTTTTCATCGCCAGTCACGACACGATGCAGAAAATCCTTTCTTTTATGTCGCTGAAGCAGCTGTTCGCAAGTGAAAAAACGCCGTTCGACGTCTCTCAGCTTCAGTTCGTACGGCACTCAATTTCCTTGCTTTTGGATCATTCCCATGGCTTTCAAACGCTTGGAAATGGTTGTTCGGTCAACTCCCAATGCTTCAGCAAGTTTTTCTTGCGTTTGACAAGAATCTTCATCAAGCAAAGTCGCCAATTCTCGATCTTCAAAGATTTGCGGCCGCCCGGAACGCTCCTTGTCTTCCACGTCGAAATCACCGCTTTTGAAGCGTCGAAACCATCCGCGAACACTTGAATCATCGACACAATCTTCTCCATAAGCCTCCTGAAGCAATCGATGCGTCTCGGCAGCAGATTTCTTCAAATTGAACCAATAAAGTGAAACTTCCCGCAAATGACGTCGACTCGGCTCAAATTTCGACATTTTCACGATATCAAAAATTTATGATGTGAAAAAATTTTAACTAATGTGTTAGTATGGAATTGTTGACATATGAATAAGCTTTGATTATGACATATGTAACCATTGAATACTCGCACAGTATTGGTGGCGCCATCTCTTACAAAAAACGGGAAAGACTTATTCACACTCCTAATAAAAGTTTAATATTTCGCGAAAGTTTAGTTAAGTGAAAATCCTTTGTTCCTGAGAGAAAGGTCGAGCCCCGCGTGAGCGCTCCCTTTGTCCTTGCGTCGAGTTTTTTCTGGAGTAGTATTACAAGGAAGATAATTCCACAAATGTTTTTGAAGTTTTCCCATTTTACTGGTTGATTTTCATACAGAGATGGAAACAGAGACCTATAGCGAGGGGGACCCTGGATACCGCCCAGGCCCGTGCCTATACGTGTAAGGGCCCCATGATCGAACCAGGGCCGTAGCAATAGACCGCGTGGGGCGCCCGGTGCCTCAAACGGGATACGTAAAAATACGTTCGTGTGCACGGTATAGCGACGCGTGTATCTCTTTCGGTACGTATATAACGGCCGAATTTCCATTGTAGAATCCGTGGATCAGAGAGAGTGAGATGTGGATCGTATTCTATAGGGGGCAGCAGTGTAGGTAATCGAGTTCCCCCTGCCTATGCTGGACAGTATACGTTTGGCTGATTCGCTGAGCGCTTATGCTTCTGTGTTCGCACGGTTTAAAGGCCTGTCTGAGTTCTATACCTGTTGAACAGGGGGAACGTTTTGCCTGTGTGACGTTTGCCTTTTAACATGACTAGAGTGCGCGCTGACGACGCCCTTCGAACCTCTTAATTCCTCCTTAGGAGCTTCGACGTTAAGCAGTCGACTCGATTCCAAGAAGTAAAATCGAATTAGTAATTCAGGGAATTGTGTGTGTGGCGAGTTGTGTGAATAGAGATCTCTAATTAAAGTGGTTTTAGTCACAGCATCTGAAGTAAATCCAGCTAGTATTTACGATTTTGTTTAAATCCTATACGTACTGAAGTCGCCGGAAGCGCTGCCTTGAGAAAGAAAGTGTGACGAGCGATCGAGAAGGTATGGAGGAAGCATGGCCACGAGCGATACTATCACAGGCAAAGGGCGTACTTGTATCGCTCGAGCAAGAAGACCCTTACCACTTCCATCGTTTTCTCTGATACGAAGATGGAAAGGATCGGGCACTCATTGCGTCCTGTGAAAGTTGAAGCTCTCGATCGAGTGTGGCCCAAATGACATGTCTTGGTCGAATTCTTTCTCGAAAAAGAGAAAGAAGATTCTAGGAGGAAGGAGTCTGAGAGCGCAGTTTAAGTACGATAGCGCGTGATATTCAGCTATGCGCGAGACAAACGAGAGCATGGACAAATGAGCTGAATCCATGAAAAATCTGGTCGAGAGGAGTGCGAAGGTTCTGAAGAACCAAGTCAGTCAATTGACCAACTGGCTGATAAGCTTGAATCGGCCATGATGATACTGGCTGAAAAGTCAGTTCCTGGGATTATGTATGTAGCTGCTATGCAGCCTGATAGTACACCGGCAATCATGCAAAGCAGGCAAACATAAAGAAATCAGTAGAACCTGAAATAAAGGTACAGCCAGTTAATTTAAGCCAAAAATTAAGTCTGATGTGTCGCTGAAAAACATATCCTAACTTGTTGTGAGGTCAATGACAGAGTATTTTCCAAGCAATGGAAAAGATAAAGAAACTCAAGATCGAATGGAAAAACTCGCGGAATTCGAGTCAGAGTGTTAAAATGTTATTGCCACTGCAGATTCTCAGGAGCTCGAGCATGAGGAATGCAGGTGGTCAACGAGAAGGTACCATTCTCGATAGATGATCGGAATTTCAATCCATACGAAGTACGTACAGCAGACATACGAGATGTTTTCGTTCAGAGCCTGGAGGCTCATGCGTACAAGCAAGAGAAGCTGAAAGAATTAAGGCCATCGTGAACTAAATGGACTACGAATATAATCCATTCATTTCACAGGAAGAAGATTCTGATTCTCATGTAAGATTGTCAGACTTCAGTTATACTAAAAATTCTAATATTTCTAATTTTAAGCAGAAAGGAGCAGATTTGCAGGATAAATTGCTTCATTCGAAAGCAGATTCGAGCTGCTCGTTGGCTGATACTCAGCCTGTTACCACGAGTCACAGTGTGATTATCGAAACAATGAGATTATCGAATCTGGTATCGATGAGAGTAAAAATATTTCTAATAACTTGCATAACAATACCGATAGAAATAAGGATATCTGCATCTGATATTACAAATTCTAATATTTCATTTGAAAAACTGTTTGAAAAATTTGTTTCTTGTTCTAATAAAAAGAATAATTCTTTCGAAAAGTATATGTTAACTAATGCTATGCGATTTGATATCTTTAAGGATTATTCGAAATCGGAATTATGTGTCAAGAGGTTAGACTACGTATTGACGATAGGGAAGGACGATGTTGTTGGTGAGAAAGCTCGTGACAACATGTTCAAAGCCCGTGATATAATAATCAATTATATTGAATTAACGTACTATCAAAAGATAGTTAATATAGAATATCCTATGGATATACTTGAAAGTTTAAGAGAACATAAAAGATTAGAAACTAAGACCTCTCGCATGTCAGCTGTTGCATTGAAGTATAATCCTGCAAAAGAACGTGCAGTTAAGTTTTGGGATAAATTCGAGGTTAAAATTCGAATTTATGAGAGCGTTCTTAATGCTGACAAATTGTCAGATAAAGAGAAAAGAGATATGTTTGTACAATCAATTACAGATGCTGTACCTTAAGTGACATGGGCTGAGGTGTTAAGCCTCGAGTCAACAGGCAAAGAAATAACGTATGATGCACAAAAACATTTTCTTTTGCAGAAGGAAGCCATGAAGAGAATAGCTGAAATAAGAGTCGATCAGCTGATCGCTGATCGAGGTCCACAGCGTAAGCCATAGATTCAGTCTGGCTACATCCGCAGGAGCGGTGGCAACTCTGTTCGAGGGAGAGATGACCGTGGCTCTAAATGCCGAGCATGTAGCAGAAACGATCACGTGCTGAAAGACTCCCAACGCCGAAACTTATCCAGTGTTATAACTGCAACAAGCTTGGGAAGCACATAGCTCGCATCCTGGCAAGCAAAACCAGTCTAGGAAACGCCCAATCGATCAAGGTCACCCTGATGTCAACAGAGGCAACCCTTTCAGCACAGGCGCTCGAAAGAGGGGTCGATCGGCCTATAATATCGAAAACGAGGTGGGAATCAAAACAGCCGCGGAGATTGTGATGATTTGACCGAATTTAGTAATCATAATAAATTATTATTGTGTGATTTTATTGCTGATTCCAATGCTACTGAACACATTACCGGTTCAAAATTGATATTGACTAATGTTAAATCAGGACCGAATGGGAAACGTTAGATTCAGAGGGAAAAAGAGCTAGCTCGGAAATAGAAAATAATAGCAAAGCTAGGCGAGGCAGACTTAAGAAAACTAGATCTACCCTAGATGTAATCTACTTCGACAATGAATACGATACCGAATCACAGGATCGCGGGATGCATATTCTAATAGCCTCGATAAACAAGGACCCGGTTAGCTATCCTGATGCAGTCAGCTCTCCTGACAGCAAATGCTGGTTGAACACGGTAGACAAGGAAGTTAAATCCCTGGTAGAAAAGGATGTATTCGAAATAATTGACAAAAATGCGATTCAGGAAATCGATAAAAATCTTAACATCCTAGATTCGAGATGGGCGTTTAAAACAATGTGAGACGACAAAAATGATATTAGACATAAGGCGCGATTAGTTATATTATTAATCAAAATCCTAGTTTGCCATAATGAGCACACGAGATTCTATAGTCAGCAAGGACAGTGCCTTTAATCAATGAAAAGGAGGCATTATTCTAGAGAAACTTAAAGTTGAAAGCTGATGTACTAACAGAATGCGGATGTACTAACAGTTAACTGTTGACGTGTCTTATTGAAGTCTTGAAGTATTAAGCTAATTTTTGTTTTTTTTTATTGCAAACCTTTACTCTGCTAATTTACATAATTAATAATACTTAATTCGAAAAATAATTATATATATATTATATATTAATTATATAGATAATCCACGGCTAATTTTTACAAGCACCGATGGAATTTTTTACATGTGCTTTGTTTAAGAACAAATCGTAGAGCTCCGTCGCTGATTGGCTCCGGTATTTCGAGGAAATAAAAAAAATGACGTTAAAAAAACATTGTATGTGTAATGATGAAGTAGAAATTTTTTATTTTGATACAGTATTTTTTTAAAAGTAATAGAGGATCAATTCGTATAAAAATGGTTAGGTCTTTAGTTTTTTATTATATTAAATAAATTTTTAACCTTCTCAATGAAATAGATTCTCCGATGAGTTGCACCTCTTTTATTAGTATTATTAAATATATGATTAATTATATCTTTAACTACTTGGCACAATCAACAAAGTATAATTTTTTAATATTACTACATAATAGTTCGTAAAATGTCAATTTATTTATGATTTAAAAAAATTTATATATATTTTTATACTATAAAGTATGCTGGTGAAATACTTTGTGGTTGCTTTAAGTACGCTAGTTGTACGCAACATCAAGCCTACATCCCAAAGATTAACTATGTTCAGAAAGCCTAGTTACCTACAGCGCGCTTGGATGTTGACTATTGTATTCATTGAACAATAGTACATAAATATTCAGTCTACAATACTATTAAAAAATCTTATTTAGTTACATATATTAATTTTTGATGATGCTGATAAATATTGTTATTATCAAAAAATTATCGTTATTTATATTCAATCATTGATATTTATTTGGTATTCCTATTACAACGATAATTACATATATCATATTAGGAAGAGAACTTAGTTTTCGATCTTTTTTTAACGAAAAAAGGACATTTATGATTAAAATGGATACACGTTAGCTTAGTCAAAATATTTTGCTTTTCAAATCAAAATGGTGTAAAAGGACATGTACTAGATCGGATATATCTGACTTTTCGTACAACCTTGTATTGCGATCTGATCGTGAAGATCGGAAACTAAGTTCGCTTCCTAATAAAATTTCTATTTATTTTTGTCCATATATTTTATCTATTTTGTAAAAATCTACAGATACATAATTTATATTTTTAGCGATATCCATACGGTGGCGCTGAAAGTAATGGAGCTCGAAGTATGCCATCCAGACAAAGTATACACGGTGATCATACAAATAGCCGTTCATCACGCCGTTGCAGCGATTTGCGTACTACACAGTACTATCCCAAAGGTGTAACCTAATTTCCTAGAAAAACAAAAGTATTTTCTTCAGGCAATGGAAAATTATTTTTACGGATGAAGCATGTATAAATATACAAAAACTTCTTGGCTTAAGGGCCAGTTTGATGGAATAAAATTTAAAGCGTTATTGTATCAACATTTTTACATTTATTTGAAAGAAATAATGTAATTTATCTCAATTATTTTCAACAAAATTTGACCGTATAATTTTATTTGATCGCTTAGATGTTTTTAAAAATAATTTGTATTTTTTTTAATAATTCATATAAAATGATACAGTGAAAAACGTTGATTTGTACTATCACAAAATATCATATATTATGATTCAATTCACATTTCAAAATTAATTACAATATATTCATTAACCTTACGTTGTTATTAAAAAAATATATTCTACTTTGAAAATCATTCACTTGAGAATAATTTTATATACAACTCTAGTGTATTTAAATTTACATTTCTTTTAATGAATGTTTCAAATTAGCTAAAACATGATATTCAAAATTAATGAAATTAATAAAGTTATAATATAAAAATAATTACTTACTAACCTTTTGTGCTCGACCGCACACCTTGATTTTATTTCGTTTATAGCACATATTAGGAAAAAGCTCTGTTTTGATTTTAAACAATAAATTTCAATTTCTCATTTTTTTTTTAATGCCACATACCACAGCAAATTCTTTATTGAAAAATGTTATGCATAAGGAGATTTTTGTTAACAGTCTATTTAAATTTGGAATCATAATTTAAATCTAATAGGTTTTTTTGGTTTAGAAAGTGTAAAATATGAGCCAAAATTGGTATTTAAGTTGATTTTTACATCGTAAGATTAACTTCCTTTGCTTCGGTCGAAGATAAACGATCTCACGAAATTAATAATCATAATAAACTTTTACGTATATATTATTTCATAAATATACTTTAATAGATTAATTAAAAAATATTTTTAATCATATATCTATAATCACTTTTTTGAAGCAGCCTCATTTCTGATCGATGAAAACTGCTCTAGGGGCTTAGCTAAATGTATTTATATTATCTATTTATGTACAAGATCTGTTTCAAAAGTTCCCAGACTTTAACGCAATAAATTTTTTTTTTTTAATTCATATATTTGCTTTAAAATAGTCCCCGTTAGAATTAAAACAATGGTTAGCGTATGGGAACGGTATGTCAAATATTTTTTTGATGTTGTTGACAGAATCACCTTCAAAATGGCGGTAGTTCCCTTTCGGATGTCTTCGACGTCCGTATAACGCTTTTCTTTCATCGTTAAATAGAATTGACTGAATGAGTAGAAGGCACAAGGTGCCATATCAGGTGAATACGGTGAGTAATTGGCCGTCAAAATGCAATTTCTAAATTAAAATCAGTCAACAATATCGATCGATGGGATATCAGTGCGCATGATCATGCAACGAACGGCAGCTTCCACTTTCAAGGTATTCTGGCCAAACACGACAAATACAAGCAAGGAAACGCTTCATAACAGTAAGGTAATATACAGCATTAACCGTTTTGCGAGCTAGAACGAATTCCTGGTAAATAATGCCTTTGAAATTGTAGAAAGCAGTGAGAATTGTTTTGATTTTCGATTTTTTGTCACTTTTAAGTTTGGTTTCGGAATCATTGAAAATAGCATGTCTCGTCACCAGTTATGATAGAGTACAGATAGTTTTCGTCCCTTTTGGTTTTTGAATGATGTACTTAGAATGTTGAATTCGAAACCTCGGTGAATTTGTGTGGGAGAAAATGCGAACAAACCCTGCGGAAGCCCAATTGCTCGGTCAAACAACGATGAATCATGCTGCTGACAAATTTAATTCTACTTTTATGCAACGCATCAACCATTTCAGAACTCCATTTTTGTCTCCTATGACAATTTAATAAAGAAAAGATTTTCTTTTGAACCGTTGAGTAGTATTTTATAAACGGTTTTTTGATTTTGCATTTGTCCATCGTTCAGTTGGTGTGACACCTTGGAATGGAACTCGACATTCACTGAGATAAAGAATTATTACGCTATTCTTTCGGTAAAATGTGAATTGCGCATTTTTGAAGGTGAATGTCCATATAAGAAATTGACATACATACCGAATCATAAAAATATATACATATTGCTAGCGACATCTAACAGTGAAGCAGGTAAATATATGTATATTTATACCCCTGGTATAAATTATACCATAATCGCTTTCATGAAAAATAAGAAAAATGGAAAACAGTACTATAATATAAGAAACCTTAAAAGTAAAAATTATTTTGATATAAGTGTAATATTCGTACTTAAATTTAGGATTGAGATTTCAAAATATTTTTAAATCTCATTCTAAACAATGGTTTTTACAAAGGACAGTGTCTCCTCTTTAAAAAAAACGAGCGAAGTTGTCGCGACATCTGCACAGAGCTCGTTCGTTGCACTGTTCATTCTTTTTTCTCTGTCGGAAAGCCTGACAGAGACACTGGTTGTAAATAATCAACATCCTCCGCGTTAATACTTCCTTTGTATTAGAGCAACAAATATCAAGAGTGGCACGGATGTAACATTTTATTACTTTTACGAGAAAGGTCGTGAAACTGTTTGAGCTTTCGCTCTGAAAATGACAGAGTTAATTAATTTATTAAAAATATAGCATATACGCCAAATTATAAAAAATTAATATTACACAAATTAGTAAATAATTGTATCAATAAAAATAACTATTAAAAAAGGCTATATCTCCTTCGTGCATAATTTTTTTACCATTTCTACTTTTATGCATTATTTACTATACTAATTTTATGTACCTTTTGTGACGATGTTGATTACCTACCTTGTGGGTAAGCTGCCCTCACCGCTGCATAGTGGGAAATAAATGCGATTTTGTGTCAAAATCGTATATCTCTTGAACGACTAGAGATAAATGAATGAGTAAGGGATCGAATTAAAGGTAAAATCATAGAGAATAAAGGAAAACTATTAAGATGTAATAAAAATTGCTAAATTATTTTGAAAAATTTAATTAAGCAAGATAATTGGATTTTTTGACATAAACAGTTTTCTTGAAAGTTATATTACTTTTCATAGGTAAATATATATTAAAAAAAAAAGATCAAAATTGAGGGCAAAAAAGGTAGAATAAAAAACATATATATGTTTAAAATTATAGCAAATTTATTAATAAAAAAAAGTCGAAAGAAATGCAAATTTTGTTAAAAAATTTAAAAAATTTGATTTTAAAATCATGTAACTCTTCAATGATACTTGATAAATTAATGAAAAGTAGCTTAAATTGAAGAATAGGTTATGTTAAATAATAAATCAATGGAAAAAAGTTACATAGTTATGCGATTCATCTTAAAAAAATTTGTTACATCTTACATTTCTGTGAAAAACCGCTGTTTCAAAATCAAATATATCCCGAAAAAGAATAGATAAATTATTCAGACAAACAATAAATTAAAGTTTGAGATCAATAGAATAAGAGAAAAATATGTAGAGGTTATAAAAATTTATTTATCGAATACTGAATGTCGACTAAGTTTGAAATTTCAATTGTTAAAGTTTTGGTATCAAGATCATGTATCTTTTGAAAGAAACGAGATATGTTAACGTAAAATATATGAAAAAAAGAGATTAATATACAAAATAAGAAAAAATAGTAACAATTTATTAATATGCATTAATTAATTTAATTGCATCTGCCTAAAAGTAAAACAAATCTCGTTCTTATATATATATATATATATATATATATATATATATATATATATATATATATATACATACATATACTCATCGTTTCCAGATACGCATTCTTCCCGGGTGAGCTGCCGTGTGTGGAGGATATTTCTTTGCTGTTCTTCCATTGGTGCTCGCATATTAAACTCGCTTTCGCCATATGCTCCCTGTGCTTCTTCCTCCTGATGTGTAGGTGCTGAGAAAACCTTCGGTGTTACAATGTAAGCAAGTATCGGTCCCTTCTCTCGTTTTCTAATTTTCCGTCCTCAATAATCTTCATACGTATTTTATTCTATGTGGATACAGAGAGCTATATAGGTTATCTTCTCTCTCTCTCTCTCTCTCTCTCTCTCTCTCTCTCTCTCTCATTCCATCATTTGTTTCTTATTCTTTCCTGTTCTTCTTTTGACATGCCTCCTGCATCCTTAATTTGTTTTTTGGTGTTTTCTCTGTTGTGGTTATCCTGTCTCTTTTCTACCTCTTTCTGGTCAAAATTTCTCATGAAGATTTTCTTTTCAAAAATGAAGCCAGGTGTGAGTAATCCATGTCCAGGTATATAAATTCTTTCTCGTCTAAGCCTCGACAACCTAGTCATCGCATAATTTCTTTACTAAATTATCTGTACAGTATACCTTATTTATTTTTCTCCTTTCTTTGACTATCTCAATTCTCTTGTTTTTGCCCTCAGTGACAGTGCATCACTAATTGTGGGGGTGGGGGGTTCGTAAGTTTATTCCAGTAATCCTTATTTCACTTATTATATTTAAAAGAATTAAATTTAATTCTTTAAATAAATTAATATGGTTGAAGAATGTTTTTCCTATGTGATGTACAAATGAAAACATACACACATACACACACATTAAGTTATATATACAATACAAATACGAGTACTGAAAATTGTATAAAATAAATTCTTTAAATGTAATAATGAATATAAATTCATAAATATCAATAAATATATACAGCCTTTACAATAAATTATATGAAAAATTAAAAATTAAAAACAAAAATAAAATAAAATTACTAATAAAATAAAATTAATAATAAAATAAAATAAAAATAAAATAATAATTAAAATAAATTTTGCTCTAAAGTTAGTAAAAGTGCAGCGGAGACGAAGGAAATGTTAAAAGTGACTTATGCGAATGTATTATGTTTCTCGCTACTATTTTGGTATAACCTCTCTGCGGTAAGCACAGAGTCGGTTGCAAACGAAGAAAGGAGCAGGCGACCATGCGCCGCAAAGAGTGACAAGAACATCGACAAAGTCGCAGCTGCGTCAAAGAATAACCGTAACTCTAGTTGCACATTGATTGAAGAACTTACTGGAATACCAAAATCCACCTTCAATGTATCATAATGAAATATTTCAAAAAAAGAGAATGTGCGCGCATCTTGTTCCACACGTGCCAACTGCCGGATATCAAGAGTAGCGAGTTTTTCATGTACATGACTTGCTGGAAATGATTGAAATGTAGCCAAATTTTCTTGAATCTTTTATTATGGATCATGAACGTTAGTGTCTTGCATTCGACCCTGCAATGAAATGTCAAAGTGATGAGTGGATTGGCGAACACTCATCCTTTTGCGCTTTCAAAAATCAAAAGTTAAAACAATTTGAATCATTTTTTTCATCCAAATGTATCATCGACAAAAAATTTGTTCCTCAATATACGACTATGAATGGTGCATTCTATCAACCAGTGCTCGATCGGTTTTGTAAAAGAATTGCGCTTCTAAGACCGGAGTTTTTGAAAGACCGCTATTTTTTCCTCTTACACGATAATGCACCAACCCATACGGCGATAAGTAACATTCAATTTTTGGTTAAAAAAATAGTTGCTATATTCAACCACCCACCATACTCACCGGATTTGAGTTCCCCTGACTATTTTATGTTTCCGAAATGAAAACTGAACTTGAAGACAACCGTTTTGTATCGACAGACGAGTTTCAAGAAGTTGTGATAACGCAATTATTCCAAACGAGCAGTTCTTAAAAGGCATGAAGATAGTGGAAGATCGTACCAACTTGTATATTAGTTTTAAAAGACACTATTTTAAATAAAAAGTTTGGTAACAAAATTTTATTATTAAATTTTAATTCATTCCATCTATTTTACCCCTTGTCTTAAAACTTTTCGGGCAGACTGTGCATATAGATTTAACATTACTTTACATGAAATTCACATTATTTTGATTCTTGGAAATGTGAATACTTTCAAGACTCTCCATTTTATACTTATTATTAATACCATGTACTAAAATATTCACATTCACAAAATCAAAAGAATGTAAAAAAATTAAACTATGCTCCTTTAAACCGGAAGTAATATGTGAGCTACGTAAACTATATTTATATTCATAAATTGTCTTTTTTTAAATATCTACCTGCTTGTCCATTGTAGTATTGCAATGTCTACAATTAATTTGGTAAACAACTTCAGATTTTAAACATAAATCATCCCTATCTTTGCAATTATTAAACAACTTACTTAAATTATTGCTATTTTTGAAGAAAATTTAAATGTTATATTTCCAAAAATTTCTTTTAATTCTTTCAGATAATCCTCTAACATATGGTAACACAATAATTTTGCCTCTGTTAACATCAACTCGTGCATTATATCGATTTTCGGTATTATAAATGTCAAACAATCTCTCAGCAATTAATCTATTAATAAATTCAATTGGATAACCATTATTAATGAAAGTTTCTCTTATTATCTGTAAAATATTTTGTCTAAAATCTTTATGTGATAATTTTATTGCTCTGTCAATGACACCCCTCAATGCTCCAATTTTGTTTCCGAATTGGTGATGTGAATTAAACTGACCAAGTAAGTTTTCTGTACCAATTAAGCTTTACTTTATTATTACTACATCTAATGATATTAATGTCCAGGAAACTCAACTGATTAATGACTTCAATCTTGCTTGTAAATTTAATTCTGTCACGTACAGAATTGAAAACATGCACCATTTCGTCCACAAAACTTCTGGAACAATTGTGAAGATATCATCAACATATCTCTTAAATATCATTGGCTCAAAAAGCAATTTTGACAAAGCCATACGTTCTAATTTTTCCATAACTAAATTAGCTATAACTGGTGACAAAGGTGACCCCATTTGACATCGGTATTTTTATTCATAAAGTTTATTATCAAATGAAAAAATTGTTATTAAAAACTAAATTAATTGCAACTACAAATTAAAACTATATATCTGCGAAATCTATAGGCAATATGACAGCTGAAGAAAGAGAGAGAGAGAGAGAGAGAGAGGGAGACATTGACACTTCATTGGGGAAAGAGTTTTGTTGCATATATATCTCGATCTAACGTAAATGCGGTATTGATGCACATAATTATTATTAGAAGCAAGGAGCACTTATATATTAATCATATGAATTACATATGTGAAGTATTGTTAATTAATTGAAAAAATAAAGGTGCTGCCTTATTCTTTATATGAGTAGGTATTTTAATTGTGTCAGTCATTGTTGATTAATATTCATGACATATATATGTGAAATTTCCCCCTTTCCCCTCGCGGCCACACCAGTAATGAATCAACATTACTGATCACTCTATAAATTAATATACAGAATCCTTCGCCTTTTTTTCGTCTCAAAATATTAGGAGTGTGAATAAGTCTTTCCCGTTTTTTGTAAGAGATGGCGCCACCAATACTGTGCGAGTATTCAATGGTTACATATGTCATAATCAAAGCTTATTCATATGTCAACAATTCCATACTAACACATTAGTTAAAATTTTTTCGCATCATAAATTTTTGATATCGTGAAAATGTCGAAATTTGAGCCGAGTCGACGTCATTTGCGGGAAGTTTCACTTTATTGGTTCAATTTGAAGAAATCTGCTGCCGAGACGTATCGATTGCTTCAGGAGGCTTATGGAGAAGGTTGTGTCGATGCTTCAAGTGTTCGCGGATGGTTTCGACGCTTCAAAAGCGGTGATTTCGACGTGGAAGACAAGGAGCGTTCCGGGCGGCCGCAAATCTTTGAAGATCGAGAATTGGCGACTTTGCTTGATGAAGATTCTTGTCAAACGCAAGAAGAACTTGCTGAAGCATTAGGAGTTGACCGAACAACCATTTCCAAGCGTTTGAAAGCCATCGGAATGATCCCAAAGCAAGGAAATTGGGTGCCGTACGAACTGAAGCTGAGAGACGTCGAACGGCGTTTTTTCACTTGCGAACAGCTGCTTCAGCGACATAAAAGAAAGGGTTTTTTGCATCGTATCGTGACTGGCGATGAAAAGTGGATACGTTACGATAATCTGAAGCGAAGAAAATCATGGGGACTACCCGGCCATGCATCATCATCGACGGCCAAGCCAAATATTCATGGCGCCAAGCTCATGCTCTGTATATGGTGGGACCAGCTAGGTGTGGTTTACTATGAGCTTCTGAAACCGAATGAAAGGATCACAGGCGAGGTCTATCGACGACAATTGATGCGTTTGAGCCGCGCACTGCGAGAAAAACGGCCACAATACTCCGACAGGCACGACAAAGTTATTTTGCAACATGACAATGCTCGCCCACATGTTGCACCGCCGGTGAAAACATACTTAGAAACGCTCAAATGGGAAGTCCTACCCCATCCGCCGTATAGTCCAGACGTTGCTCCGTCTGATTACCATCTCTTCAGATCGATGACGCATGGCCTGGCTGACCAGCACTTCCATTCCTACGAGGAAGCCAAAAAATGGGTGGATGACTGGATAGAGGCCAAACCGGTCGAATTTTTTCGCAACGGGATTCGTATGTTGCCAGAAAGATGGGAAAAAGTTGTAGCTAGCGATGGCCAATACTTTCAATAATTCATTTGTAACCATTTTTTCACAATAAAGGCTCAAAATTTCAAAAAAAAACGGAAAAGACTTATTCACATACCTGATAGCTTATGTCTTCGCCCTTGTGGAACATAAACTGTCCACGTAGCAATGACAGCTATGTAATGAAAAATTCTCAGAACGAAAAGGTATAGAAAAAATTGGAATATTCTACTTCTGCATCCGGAACAGTGCCGGCAAATCCTGGCTAGGAAAGCGCACAATACTACTGTATCCAAGAATAAGTAAGACTTTTCAATTCAAACTTCCCGTGTTTATCGATTCGGATAAATGTTTTTATTTTTAAGTTGACAGTACTGTCAGAGTTATCTGTGCCAAATTTCACGCAATTATCTTCATTTGTCATGTAGTTACGTTTGTGTTTTGTGAACAAAGAAAAGTTGTCTCTTCGGTTTTTATGTTTGAAAGTATTTTGTGCGCGAAATGAAATATGAGCTACCGAAACCTTCAGAATGTAGCAGAAGGCCTTTGGTGCGAAGTCAATGTCAAGAGCAAGTGTTTTTCAGTGGCACAAATTGTTCAAAGAAAGACGAGAACGCGTTGAATACGAACCACATCCAAAACGACCAAAAACATCTACTGATGATCTACACGTCGACAAACTCAACGAATTAGTTCTGCAAAAATGGCGATTGAATACTAGAGCGTTTGCTGATATTATTGGAAAATTGTTGAACGCCTAAAAAAAGCGAAATCTTGATTGGTGCTAAAAACACTCAATTTTTCATAAAAACAGCATTGCATGAAGATCTGTGAAACGATCCTTTTGGACTATTATGAATTCCTTCCAACGGGCCAAACGGTTAACAAAGAATTTTATTTGAGTGTTATGTGTCGTTTGGGTAAAGCTATTCGTCTCAAAAGGATAGATTTATTGAAAGACAACTCTTGGTTTTAGCGTGATGATAATGAACGAGCCCACACCATTGATTTTACGTGAACATTTCGCCAAAAATTCAACCAATATCGTTCCGCAAAGGCCATATTTGTCTGATTCAGCACCGTGTGACTTCTGGCTGTTCAGCAAACTTGAAAGACTACTTCGAACACACGATGACCATTCCGGAATACGAGTATAAAAAATGTTTTGAAAAGTGAAAAGAGCGTTGGCATAGTTGTATTGCATCCGGAGGAGATTATTTTGAGGAGCATGTATTAGATTTAGAAGAATAAATAAAAAACTCAAAAGTTATAAATAATGTTTCACTTCATTTGTACATAGTAGTACACCCACGACACATGCGACTACGCATGCTGCTGACAGCACCAAGGAGGACCTTAGCCGATCAATGCCTGCGTCAATGGAACGTACAATTCTGGAATGCCTAATGAGGACGTCGATGAATTTACCAAGCACCTCGAAGAAACGGTGGAAAGTCCGAATTTCTCTGTTGCGGAAACGATAGAGCTAATATCAGGTGTCTTAAGTGAAGATATGCGTATATGGGCCCGGCCTATATATTAGTAATGGCGAACCATGAAAGATATTAAAATAGCGCATAGACGTCGTTTTTGGATCATAATGGCAACTATCGATTTTTGTGTACATGGATGACATCATCGTTGTAACAAACTCATTCACTTAAAAATTGACTGCGACACAGAACCTCAGAGACGTAGGTTTAAAAGTGAACACCGAAAACACCGAATATTTTTGCCCGCAGGTAAAATACCTAAGTTATATCGTGGATAAAAATAGCTTACGTATAGATACAGAGAAGATCAAAATGGTGTGCGAGTATTCGGCTCCAAAGAGCTTTAAACAATTGCGAGCATTTCTGGAGATGGTTGGATGCTACGCCCGGTTTATAGAGAACTTGGCGGAGAGTAAACTTCCCTTGATAAAAATATTGAAAAAGAACTTGACTTGGGCGTGGAAAAACGAACAGCAAGACGCTTCCGGTTAATTAAAAATTCTGCTGACGCAAGCATCAGTACTGGCGCGGCTCACACCAAACTACACATCCACACTACGAACAGATGCCAGCAGCTAGATTTTAGGAGCTGTGCTAAGACAAGTAATTCACGCAGAGGAATATCCCATAGCATATGCCAGTAGGACTAACTGTGCCTGAGGTTAACTACACCATCACTGAAAAAGAATGTCTAGCGGTGCTGTGGGCCGTAGAAATTCTGCGGTCATTTGTTAGGTGAAGCTTTCACCACAGCAGTGGAAAGCTTTGCAAGCCTGCAACATGAACATCGTCCGTAGAATAGACGGACTTCACAAAGATCACCTACCGACTAAATCTCACTTACCGCTTCTGCTTTCATGACTGGAAGCTGGCCTTTTCCTTGATGGAGAAAGAACGAATTGTGCACGAATGCCACAACACATACACGTCATGACATTTCTTCGTAGAACAAACATTTCACCTAATTAACCAACACTATTACTGGCGAACCATGCGATTGGACACGTATAAATATATCGTACCCCCATCACGTGATGGCTACTGGAACTATGGCGTAAAGGACAATAATTACCACTCCCATCAACACCCACGAAAATCAAGATTTTACTAAAGATGTGGCAGATTTTTTCTGGATATACAATTTTGAAACTCTTGTAAGGGATTTCCGACCCGTTCAACATGTCTTGAGAGGGAAGAGTGACTGCGCAGCATGGTCGTCCGAGTAGAGGAAAACGATGCAGACGGAAGGAGAGGAAGCGGCGCAAAGGCAGCAAACACCAATGAGGCTGAAAGCAACAGCCAATTCCACTGACAATTAAGCGACTCTCGCCTAAGCCCTGTAAGTGTGACCACCACGTTTGGTCATGGCTCGCAGCCAGTCGTGGTAGCTATGCCGGTAGCGTGCATCTACAATAACAAGTAGAAGGTAAAATGGCGCCACCATTATCGCGACGAAAAATTTCTCTCCCAACACCCTCGCACAAGGCCCTACCGTATTTTACCTTTTATTCCCTTCTCCCTTTCATATCGACAGATCCATCCCAAGAATAGGACGAAAGCCACCAAGAATCCGAATATCGTATCACGACTCGTGATGGTACGAGTGAATATACGGAAAGCACATCGGAGATATATCTCTATGGAAAGAGTACGTAAAATGGCTCAATAGAACACAACCGTATTTGCCGTACAATTTACGATGCCGATCTACACCGCCCCAGATTCAAGGAACAGAAATCTAGTTACACTAATAAATTCCATATTTCCAGCGGAACACGCAAAGAAATAACTCGCTGACTGAACATAATTTTCGGCCAAATCTAAAGAGCCGACAACAGTCCGAGCATTAAAAACCGTGATCGTAGAGCCGCAGGGGGTTCTGGAATCTAAAGCAAACGCTAATGAAAGGCAAAGATCGAATGATAGAAGAGCAGAAGAAGAAGGAGATGTACAAAAGCGAAGACGGAAGGTCGAAGAAAAAAAGAAAAGAGGAAGATATAATTTTAATAATTTTCATAAATATAATTCTATAAATATAATCTTGTTCGATATAAGTTTTGCGTAAATATCAGTGTATTAGATTATATGTCCTTTACGAAAAATTTTTCTCGTGTTCTCCAGATACAAATACCTTTTCTTTTTTTTCTTTCAATTTTTTTATACTTTTTGCCTTTTTAACGCGTAGAAGGTAAGTAGTTACTCATAAGGAAAATTAACCCTTCTAGCTCATAGTAATATAAAATTTTTTTTTCTTTTGTCTTGGAGAATATTAATTTTTGGTTAGTCATTCACAACAGCGACCTTTATTTTTTCTTTTACGTGATTATATTTATGTGCTAGTAGAAATTAAGCGAGTTCGGAAATTAGTCACTACCATAATCCCGATTTGGAGATACTGATCCGACAGATTCCACCTCTCTCGATTCTTCTTAAGTCGTGCCGCTAATAGACACATCAATATAACGCACATGAAGCGGCTCGGAATGCAATCGACGCGACGCAATATCGTGAAAAAGGAAGTTGGCAATTTCTGCATTATAATGTCCGTTCCAGCGATCGACATTGGTGACTAATATTTATCAAAAACGGCATTTTAACGGTGAACCACTCACCATATTACCTGATAAGGCACCTTGTGTCTTCTACTTTTTCAATAAATTGAATTTGGTAATGAAAGTATAGTATTACAGTGACGTCGAAGACATCTGAAGTGCAATTACGACCATTTTAAAAATGATCCTGGTAAACAACATGAAAAAGTTATTTCCCATGTTGTTCGAACGCAGTAAACTTTTTTAAAAAGTATAAATTTTGTAAAAATAATTTATTGTTCTCTTATGGTTTGATAAGTCTGGGAACTTTTGATACATACACATGTATTGTAACCGTCGTTTTACGATGTTAGAATTAAGATTTGAAATATCGATCGATATCGATACGCGATCGACACGAGGCGATGCCAATACGCGCGGCGATTGTCGAGCATTCAGAGAAAAGCCACCGAACAGTCTAGCAGTGCGAATACTCTTTCGCTGCTAAACAATATCGCCTTTTCGATTGCCGCCACACAACGATATACGAAATATCTACTGTACATAGAAATAGCCCCGGGAGAGTGCCACAAAGAAAACCCGTTCATGGAGAAGCAACGTCGGTCCACGGCACAATAAGACAATACTGACGACCACGGGCATCGAGCGCGGCGTTACGGCCCCATCATCTAGAACGCCGGCCGCGGTGTACAGCGGCCAACCACCAACAGGCCGCGACAGCAGCTGTCCGTCTTCACCTTCATCGAGCATCATCGTCAGCTACCCAGACCTTATTTTGATCCTTCTACTTTATAATTCTTATATAATATTAAACATAATATACATTCTTTTGTTTTACAATATATAATATACATTTACATATATAATTGTTTGACAAATTAACTTAATTTTTTCACATGGTCAGTTTTTCTTCTTGTAGTCTTGATAATACCTAAAAATTCAAGCTCTGCCATGGCTTGCATAAATCGAGCACTGTTATAATAATCTGTTAAGGTCTACAAGTGTTTGAATATTAAATATAGATTTATTTTAAGGATACTGCAAAAAAGGATCAATATTTTTTTCTTCAGAATATTTTCCAGGAGCTATCACGGCTGTAAAAGACTAAGAAAATTTTATTTAAAAAACATATAAAAAGGTCTACATATTAAAATTATTTAGGCTTAACAGATATTTACAAAAAAAATTAACTGTTACGATTTGTAATATCCATTAAAAATTATATTCATAAGCTTCTAAAAATTACATTCGACCATTGATGACAAATATAAACGGTATTTTAAATAAATTTTACAACAGTTTTTTAAGATGATTAAAAGTTGAATTCATTCCATAAATCTACTTGAATTTAAAAAAATTACTCTATTATTGATAAAGAGAGTACCACTCAACCAAATTGTTATTAATCCATAGAAAATATATTTAATATATTTTCATATAACTAAAATTGAACAGATATTTTTTCTATTATGAATATGGACTGCTATTTCTTTAATTCGCAACTAAAGATTGTATTTTCGACCAATTTTTAATTTCATCATATTATGTACAGTTTCTAGTGATTCTTCTTTTTTTCAATTATTTCCAAAAAAAAACTACACCAGTGGCAGTAGCTAAATTGCACAAGAAACTATAAAATTAAAAATGTAATATTGCAGACATATTATTGTAATATAACTTGTTGAAAATTTTTTCTGCGGCAGAACGGCGAACAAGGTCCAAATAGGAAAATATATACGTGTAAAAGAATGTGAAAAAAAAATATATATATATACAGAATGTGTGTGAAAATATATACATATACAGGCAGTGCAAGCAGCAATGTGCATTCAAGCTGGTGCGGCAGCTGCAGCTGCAGTGTCACAAAGGCGAGAGGAATTGAAAATATTAGGAACTGACAGACGATATCTAGCAATATTTAGGACGGGATACTTGAAAACATAACTAAAATCAATGCAAATATTCCTGCGCTTGATTCCATATATATATATATATATATATATATATATATATATATATTGTGACGAGCCATAAGCCCGCCCATATTTATTAATTAATAAATAATAAAAATTGTAAAACATAAAGAATAATAATTGTTATATAATGTATAATTATAAATTTGCTTGAAGTAATTGAATTATATCAGGTATGTGAATAAGACTTTCCCGTTTTTTTTTCTTCAAATGTTGAGCCTTTATTGTGAAAAAAGGGTTACAAATGAATTATTGAAAGTATTGGCCATCGCTAGCTACAACTTTTTCCCATCTTTCTGGCAACATACGAATCCCGTTGCGAAAAAATTCGACCGGTTTGGCCTCTATCCAGTCATCCATCCATTTTTTGGCTTCCTCGTAGGAATGGAAGTGCTGGTCAGCCAGGCCATGCGTCATCGATCTGAAGAGATGGTAATCAGACGGAGCAACGTCTGGACTATACGGCGGGTGGGGTAGGACTTCCCATTTGAGCGTTTCTAAGTCATGTTGCAAAATAACTTTGTCGTGCCTGTCGGAGTATTGAGGCCGTTTTTCTCGCAGTGCGCGGCTCAAACGCATCAATTGTCGTCGATAGACCTCGCCTGTGATCCTTTCATTCGGTTTCAGAAGCTCATAGTAAACCACACCTAGCTGGTCCCACCATATACAGAGCATGAGCTTGGCGCCATGAATATTTGGCTTGGCCGTCGATGATGATGCATGGCCGGGTAGTCCCCATGATTTTCTTCGCTTCGGATTATCGTAACGTATCCACTTTTCATCGCCAGTCACGATACGATGCAGAAAACCCTTTCTTTTATGTCGCTGAAGCAGCTGTTCGCAAGTGAAAGAACGCCGTTCGACGTCTCTCAGCTTCAGTTCGTACGGCACCCAATTTCCTTGCTTTTGGATCATTCCCATGGCTTTCAAACGCTTGGAAATGGTTGTTCGGTCAACTCCCAATGCTTCAGCAAGTTCTTCTTGCGTTTGACAAGAATCTTCATCAAGCAAAGTCGCCAATTCTCGATCTTCAAAGATTTGCGGCCGCCCGGAACGCTCCTTGTCTTCCACGTCGAAATCACCGCTTTTGAAGCGTCGAAACCATCCGCGAACACTTGAATCATCGACACAACCTTCTCCATAAGCCTCCTGAAGCAATCGATGCGTCTCGGCAGCAGATTTCTTCAAATTGAACCAATAAAGTGAAACTTCCCGCAAATGACGTCGACTCGGCTCAAATTTCGACATTTTCACGATATCAAAAATTTATGATGCGAAAAAATTTTAACTAATGTGTTAGTATGGAATTGTTGACATATGAATAAGCTTTGATTATGACATATGTAACCATTGAATACTCGCACAGTATTGGTGGCGCCATCTCTTACAAAAAACGGGAAAGACTTATTCTGAAGAAATATTTTGTTAAATTGAAAGAAGGGTTCAATTTAAATAAAGATATAAAAGAAACCTAGCTCCATAATAAAATTTAATTTTCGTTCTTGATTGATTTGAAAGAAATTGGTTTATTATTTATAGTTCGTGCCGCTTACATTATAATGGTGAATTTTAAGTCTTATACGCCCGGGAACCGACATTCAGTTTTGCCTTACTGAAGTAGACCAGAAATGTCAATATAAGTTCCAATACAGATAAGGAGTGGCCATTTATGCCTTAGCTTTCTACCCGCAATCATGTTTAGACATTGAGAACTATAAGTAAGGTATGCTTGGAGTTTAGCGTTGGAAACGAGATTTTGCCGAGATGCTCCAAAGATTCACCTGATATTCTGCAGAGATTTTCCAGTGATTTTCAGAGTGCTTCTAATCTGCTGTTAAATTTGCTTATTTTACTTGCTTGTGAGAATATCGAACTATATACTTGGAGAACTCGTCTTAGCTTACCGGTATTGTTCTTGTAAGATGTTTGACAAAGTCCTACTTGACTTATACACTTCTAAACAACGAACTGGCGTAACCATCTATAAATAATAAACGTGGACTCAATTCAAAATTCTGGCGAGATGAACGAGAGTTAAAATTGAGTTTGATTAAATATTTATACTGTGGGTACTTAGTTGTGGGCTGAGCGACCAAGGGTTCACGCGGGCTTAGTGTAGACCAAACCTGTAGTGTAAATAATACCGAAAATTTAAAGGAACTTGCACGAGCGAGACTGACGGCGGGTTGAGCTGTCAGGTGCCGAGGTGGGCTGAACCAAAGCACGAAGTAGCTCATAGCAGGGATGAAATATTACTATATATATATATATATTTGAATTAAGAAATCGTTACAGAATGTATTTTGATCGGTCTTACAGTCTTTATAATATAATATATTAGCTAAAATAATGATAGTCAGACTGTCCTTGCTTTTAATCAAACTTATTACTAGAATTAATTATATTAAAATTAAAAAAATTAAAATTAAAATTAAAATTAAAATTAAAATAAAATAAAATTAATAATAAAATAAAAATACAAAAAAAAGAAACGTCGGACAGCAAAGGTGATTCTAAATTTAAGGTGGTGAGGGCAGTCAGGTTGTCCTTTACTAACATAGAATATTGTTTTTATTATTTTTATGTTTTTAATTATTTTATTTTATTTTGTAACGTGAGTTACTCATCGGCGAGTAATAGGTATTATAGTTATAGTATGGTGAATAAATAACGCGCATAGTCCAATGTTAAATAAAAGCTAGTTTACTTGTATTGTATAATAATATAGCTAAGTACTATCAGCGGTCATTAAATAAATCAACGAGCAATAAGAACCGAGAAAATTATAATTTAAAATGAAATAACGTACTTTTCGTTCGTATAAAAGTGCGTTATTTTTCAATAAAAGTCCGGTTCATTTTCGGCACTTGCTGAGGAAAGCACCTCTCAAATGAAGAAAGGGAAACAACAAATTTCGACCGACCGACCCATCGTCTCCCGGCGCAGACTCTTCAACGAGGAAAAGGCGCTCCCTTACTAACAAGAAATATCGTTCTGAGCTTGAATTAATATTGCAAATATTAATACAGTAAAAAACAACATACAATATTATATAAAATAATAAAAATTTGTTTTTTGAAAGTAGAAAATGTCTACTCCACGCGTATCATATCTATATCGTCTATGTAAAGATCAGTTTATAGATCAGCTACGAAAAATAAACGTAGATAGTGAAGGAAATATATCTTTACTAAATGCTCGGTTTGTTAACTACGTTCGAGCTCATCCAGAATAGTATATCGATAAACCAATTGATGCACCGGATTATAAAGAAGAACTCGATAAAACACAAGAGTTAGAGCAATTGGAGGTTGAATTAAGCCATTTACGAAACTTACAAAATTCCTCCCAAGCGAGGAAAAGTAAAATTTTGGTTTCTGATTGGTCGGGAAGCGGCCATAAACACTTTTCCTCCTTAGGGAGGAAAAGTAGTATTTTGCTTCCTCGAAACAGCTGCAGAAAATCGTATTTTGCACCCCGAGTGCTGGAAACAAAATTACGAATTAGATAATAGATTATTTACTGAAGTAACGATAGGTGATTGTAAAATAAATGCACTTATCGATACGGGATCCGCCAGTTAGTACGTAAACAAATAGTTATCCGAAGTCTGTTTACGTTACGATTTTCGAAATAAAGCAAGAAATAGAATAGCTGTATTAGCCGACGATTCCGAAGCAAAATTAGGTGATTTAATTTCAGGATCTATACATACTCAAGGCTTAAGACTTTTACAAGATTTCTTGGTATTAGATACGTAAAATCAGCTAATACTTCTCGGAATGGATGCATTAAGAAAATTAAATACCGAAATTCGATTAAATATTCGAATTATTTCTTAAACAAAAAATGCAATCGAGGAACAGATTTGTAAATTAGAAGACGTTGGATTAGCGTTCTTAAAAACAAATGAGAAAAGAATATTAGAATTTTTTAAAAAGAAAAGAAAAAATTAGAAAATATAAAATGGCCAACACCGTTATTGCAACATAAAATTGTTTTGGAAGAAAATACTCCAATCAAACAGAACTATCGACCAAGAAATCCGATAATGCAAAATATTAGAAATTCGGAAGTCGATAAAATGTTGCAAGGGATGATACAACCATCTAGTAGCCCCTGAAGCACACCGATTGTCACAGTTAAAAAGAAAAATCGAGAAGATCGTTTTTACGCCGACTTTCGAAAAAATAAGTCGCGAATGTCATGAAAAGAGACGCATATCCGTTAGCGCAAATTTATGCAATTTTAGATAAGTTGTGAGAAGCTAGATACCTATGTACAATTGATTTAAAGGGTGGCTACTCACACCAGAAAGCTGACCGATCACTGGAATTACCGTTTCTGGCAAAGGGTTATATGAATTCACCATCATGTCCTTTGGACTACATTCCACATCTGCAACTTTCCAACGATTATTGGACCAGGTGATTACCGCCGAAATGGCTCCAAATGTTTTTGCATATTTAGACGACATTGTCATTATTTCAAAAACATTCAACGACCAATTAAACATTTTGAAAGAAGTGTTTCAGTGCTTAAAAAACGCAAAACTGAAATCAAACCTTGTAAAGTGCAACTTTGGCCCCCCCCCCCAATTAAAATATCTAGGTTACATAGTAAATAAAGATGGTCTGCATACCGATCCTAAAAAAAAAACTGCAGTAGTCGCAAATTTACCTCCCCCAAGAAACGCCAAAGAAATACAACAATTCATGTGACTAATATTGTAGTATAGACGTCTTTTAAAGGATATATCAAATGTCGCAGCTCAGCTACATAAACTAATAAAGAAAAAGACTAAATGGGAATGAGGAGAAATACAACAAAAAGTATTTGATGAAATAAACAAGTTATTAACAAATGCGCCAATTCTTGCTTTTCCATATAGGGAAAAGCCATTTATATTAACAACCGATGCAAGCACCGAAGAACTAGGAGCCACCAATACGCAATCATATGGAAAAAACAAACGTATTATTGCGTATGCCAGTCGCACTCTCAGACCAGCAGAAAAAAAATTATTCTTTAAGGGAGCTCGAGTGTCTGGCATTAAATGGGGTATCTGGAAGTTTCGAGACTATCTTGTTGGTTACCATTTTATTGTACAGTCTTTAAAATGATTAAACAAAATAGAAAACCCGGGAAATAATCCTGATTATTGCATCGAGAATAATAAGATATACAAACACATATTAGGTAGTCAAAAATCTCCCGCTTTTATACTCTTCATTCAATGCTTTATAAAAAGTGTTACAGTGGTCGAATTTACTTCAAATATGTACCGTTTTATTCGATAATCTGTTTCCATCTAGACGGCAACTTCATAATACACCTCTCATACAAACCCCTCTCCTTATTTGCGAAGAACTCAGACAGCCACTTTTCACAAGCCTCTTTTGAGTCCAACTTTAGACCACCAAGGACGTTCGACATGGACAGGAACAGGTGGTAATCACTTGGCGCTAGGTTCGAGTTATGTTTCGGACGGTCCACCGGCTTTGGACGACGACCGTTTTCACTTGATATTGTTGTATGTGATCAATTTTAGTCGCCAGTCACAATGTGCTTCAAAAATGGGTCGAGTTCGTTCCTTTTCAGCAGCACATCGCAGGCGTTGATTCGGTCCAGAAGGTTTTTTGCGGAAAATCATACGGCACCCAAACGTCAAGCTGTTTTTATATCCAGCCTTCTACATACCGTTTAAAATGGTTTGATGACTAACTCTCATCTCCTGGGCGATATCAAGAGATGCCATATACCGGTCTAACTCGATCAATTACATGATTTGATCGGTATTCGTCGTCACAGTTTTTCCGCGGGTTGGCTTATCCATGGTGTCATTTTCACTGGCTCTAACTCATCGAAACTAGTCCTCTGCGGTTCGAAGTGATAACGTGCCACGCTTTATACGTTATATTAGGACCTTTCAAATAATGTATAGTATTGCCAGATACGAGCTCTGTAGCGCTTTGTATATAGCCGCGAAATTCATAAGACGAAAAGGCGAAAGGGAGATATTGGAGAAACTAATATTATACACATTTGACTTAAATAAAATAGATGAAGCATCAAAATGGAAAATATGTTTCAAAATCAGAACAAAATGACGTATTAGAAAAAATGCATAGTGATCTTACAGATGGACATCTAGGCATCGCGAAAACACTTGCACGCCTAGCAAAACTACTTTATTGGTCTGGAATGTTTAGAATGGCTATAAAATACGTCCGAAATTGTGATATATGCTAGAAATATAAAATATCACAACAAACACCTGCATGTATGATGCATGCAACGTAAATCAAACACCTTGCGCAATTATATATAGTGTCTGTCGATCTAATTGGACCACTGGAAAAAGCTGTGGCAAATGCTGTAAGAGAACAGATAATCTTACGTCATAGATGTTCAGATATAATAATATCGGATAATGGACGACAATTTATAGGTAAAGATTTTGTAACATTATTAAAAAAATCTAAAGTCACACATCAACGTTCACCACCGTACACACGACAGTGTAACACAGTAGAATGATTAAATCGTGTGATGAAGACCATGATTGCACAATATTTTAGGTTAAAATCAACGATCATGCGATCGATTTATACCGGAAATATGTTTTGTATACAATACCGCTCCTAGCGAATCAACCAGATATACACCTGCTTATTTAAATTTTGGCCGCGAATTACGTCCACCAGGAGTGGAAATAAAAAACAACGATTTAAGATAAATACATAATAAAAACAGGATAAAACGAATACAAGATACATTGGACTTCACTAGAATACAACTAGCACGGAATTTCCAAAAACAAAAACATTATTACGATCTCAGACGTCGAATATCGATACATAGAATTGCAGAAAAACAATTAAAAAGAACACATGAATTATCCAATTAACAGGCAGTATTCAACGCAAAATTAGCGCCAAAATTCGAGGGACCATTTACCGTAATACAAAAATTTCTCCAGTAATATACGATTTCAAAGACGATAAAGGGGGAGCGTGAAATTAAACACATACACGCAAGCGAACTAAAAGCAATAAAACAAGATGAAAAGTCAGATGATTTTCCACCTTAGAAACGAATAAAAACACGTTAAACCAGCAATAGATCCACAATCAACCATGGAACGCCATCCAGTTGAGTTGGAAGTCTACCACCGACTTTTGGAACTAAGTGTGGCCATCTTGTGCCCTGGGTGGCATACAAGAGCTTTCATTAGCACAGCATCATTGATAACTACAATTTCACCAAAAATCGATGAAATACACCTACGTAGAGGCGCATCCATCACCCATGGATCACACGAAATCCAGCAATACTACGTCCCAACATGCCCAACTGTACATCAAAACGTGACATCAACATACACACTTAAAGTAGCTTTTACATGTCACGGACGTGAGTTCAGAAACTACTTTGGAGTGGTAAGCGAACAAACAAATGCAGAAGTAGTCTTTGTTATGGAGGCAATCGCCCTTATGGTATACAGAATAATATTTAATAGAAGTTCACCAGCAGCACCATGTAGGAGACGGAAAAGAAGGCGAATTATACGGAAAGAAAGACAAAGGATAAGGTCGAGGCTACAAGACGAGGGGATAAATGATTTGTCTGAATCCGATTTTACAAGCGAGGGTGAGTAGAGGTAAATTTCCAACAAATAAAATTTTAACATTTCAATTTTCGGTTGAAATTAAAAATTATTATATCCTGGAAAAAAATGTGGAGAAAAGAATGAAAAACGGTATAAATGCGTTCATTTATACTCTATAATATTTTAAAGTTTTACATTTCTTCATTTACTATGAATATATCTTGTTATGTTTCCCATTATCACAACCAGTAAGAGATCTGTCTATAACACTGAACGGATTTTTAATTCAATTGTAATTAAAAATTGTACTTATGTCGACTGCTCTGAATTAAATTAATAAATACTTTTGTCAGTCTTACAATCTTTATAATAAAATATATTAGCTAAAATAATGACAGTCAGACTGTTCTTGTTTATATTCACCCCCATAGAATCTGAAATACAATACGTATTACTAAAATAAATTATATTAAAAATTAAAAATCAAAATCAAATTAAATTAATAATAATATGAAAATAATATAATAACGAAAATAAAATAAAAATAATAAAAACAATATTCTATGTTAGTAAAGGACTACCTGACTGACCCTACCACCTTAAATTCAGAATCACCTTTGTGGTAATCGACTTTTCGAACCGCTACGTTTCATCCTCAGGAACTAAACTAAATTGAAAAACCCAGGCTGATACTTTATATACTCCATCCCCACTCTAAATTTATTTGTATAACATTTATAGGAGACCCCGCTTTCTTAACTTAAATGCGAAATACAAATTTCATATTAATAAAGAATGATAAGTGTTGTCCAATTTATTTGACTCTACATTAAATTTACATTATTGAAATTCTTGAAAATATGAATATTTTCCAAAGTTTCTCTTTTATATTTCTTTTTAATACCTTGTTCTAAAATTTTAACATTTTCAAAATCGAAAAAATGCAACAAGTTTAAACTATGTTCTTTTAACTTGGATGTACCATTCATTCTTCGTAAGTTATATTGATTAATAAATATTTTTTTATTGGTCTTACAGTCCAATCAATTCAATCCAAAAATAAAATAAAAATAAAAATAAAAATAAAAAACAAAAATAAGAAATAAAAAATAAAAAAAATAAAAATAAAATAAAAATTAAAAATAAAAATTAAATTAAAATTATAATGACAGTCAGACTGTCCTTGTTTACATTCACCCCCGTAGACTAATCTGAAAATAAAATATTAGCTGAAAAAATTCTTTGTTAGTAAAGTGCAGTCTGACTGTCCCCAACACCCTTACCTAATTGAAGACTTGTCCAACGTTTCGAGCTCGCTACGGCTCCTCATCAGGGACTAATCTAAACCTTATATTCTAATCTATATATACCCATCCCCATCACCAAATTTAGTAAATTAAATATAAATTCTCCCTCTACACAAATTGTCCAAAACCAATCAATTTAATAAGGAATGATAAACACTGTCCAATCTACCAGACTCTAACATTAAATTCACATTATTTCGATTCCTGAAAATGTGAATACTTTGAAGACTCTCCCGTTTATACTTATTATTAATACCATGTTCCAAAATATCCACATTCACAAAATCAAAAGAATGTAAAAACTTTAAACAATGCTCTTTTAAACCAGAAGTAATATGTGAGCTACGTAAACTATGCATGCATTGTGATGCATTGCATGGATTGTGATAAATACTATATTGGACAAACAGGTAAATATTTAAAAAAGAGAATTGATGAGCATAAATATAGTTTACGTTAACGGGAGAGTCTTGAAAGTATTCACATTTCCAGGAATCGAAATAATGTGAATTTCATGTTAGAGTCTGGTAGATTGGACAGTGTTTATCATTCCTTATTAAATTGATTGGTTTTGGACAATTTGTGTAGAGGGGGAATTTATATTTAATTTACTAAATTTGATGGTGGGGATGGATATATATAGTTTAGAATATAAGGTTTAGATTAGTCCCTGATGAGGAGCCGTAGCGAGCTCGAAACGTTGGACAAGTCTTCAATTAGGTAAGGGTGTTGGGGACAGTCAGACTGCACTTTACTAACAAAGAATTTTTTCAGCTAATATTTTATTTTCAGATTAGTCTACGGGGGTGAATGTAAACAAGGACAGTCTGACTGTCATTATAATTTTAATTTAATTTTTAATTTAATTTTTATTTTTAATTTTTATTTTATTTTTATTTTATTTTTATTTTTATTTTTTGTTTTTTTTTTATTTTTTATTTTTATTTTTATTTTTATTTTTATTTTATTTTTGGATTGAATTGATTGGACTGTAAGACCAATAAAGAAAATATTTATTAATTTGTATATGGGTAGTCGACAAAAGTACAATTCAATTGTTTTAAGTTATATTGATGTTCATATATATTCTTGGTTTTAGGTATCTTCCCGTTTGTCCAATAAAATATTTGTCACAATCTTTACAATTTATTTCGTATACAACTCCTGTTTTTATCATCCTTATCTTTACAATTCTTAAATAGCATTTTAATATTATTATTTGTAAAGTAAACTTGAATATTATGCTTTTTGAATGCACTTTCGATTCTTTCGGATAATCCTTTTGCATATGGTAGTACCACGATTTTATTATTATTATCCCTCTTTTCCATATGAAATTCTCTAATGCTATAAATCTATAAAACTATAAATCTGATCCACTCTCTCTCTCCAATCATTTTATCTATAAAGTCTATTGGATAATCATCGTCAATGAATATCTCTTTAACTAATTTTAAATTAACTTACAATATTTGTGTGATAATTTGATTGCTCCGTCCATGACTGCCTTTACAGTACCTATCTTGTTTCCGAATAGATGGTGTGAGTTCAAATTTAAGAACCTACCTGACTACTGTCTTTTATAGATAATTGGTTCAAAATTCAACTTATTTAATGCATATTTTCTACTTTTTCCATTACCAAATTAGCAATCACCGGTGATAAAGATGATTCCATTGGACAGACATATTGCCTTTGTTCATAAAAATTATTTTGAAAAGAAAAAACTGTCTTATTGAAAACTAAATTTATAACCTTTATATATTCATCTTTTGTGAATTTTGTATGTATCTTAAATTCTGCTCATTTTTCTTCTATAATTTCTTTCAATAAATCTAATGGCATATTTGTAAATAAAGATGTTACATCCAATAAAATCATCTTATAATTATTCGAAATATTAATGTCTTTAACTGCATCATAAATCTTGCAATATTATATGTTGTGAAATTAATTGATGATATTATTATTAATTGGTCAATTGCTCTTTATGAATTTGGCGAAGCCCATAGCATTGGCTATTGTACCATTTTCGCAAATTAAGTGTTTAAAACTAAATTCATTAATATAAGATTTATTTTTCCATTATTTTACTAATTCTTTCAATTTTTTGTAGCCTATTAATATGCGACTTCTGGATTTTCTTGTAAGTTATGTTATCCCCTAACATCATTGTAATTGCATTAATATATTCTTTCTTATTAGATGCTACTATTACATTTCCTTTTTCTGGATTTTGGAATATAATATTTATGTTCTCTTTTAAGAAATTCTTGTCTGTTTTGTATTCATGTATGATGCTATTATTTATATAATTTTGAATTTTATTGTCTTATTTCAAATTATTAATATCCTTCACTAATGAGTTTTTACATTGCTTTTTCATATCCTTATTGCAACTCACATTACTATTTTCTACGTCAGCGATGATTTCATTAACAAGGAATTTGTTATTTGAATAAGATCTTTCAAATCTTGCACCTTTTGAAAGGACATTTGCAACTTCTTTGGGAATAGTAATATTTGTTAAATTTTTAACCCAATTTTTTACTACTATTATAAGTATTATTGCTTTGAGAGAGTTTTGTATTTTTTAAATGTTCAAATTTAGTTTTCAGTTTATTTCTTTTTTCGTATTTTATATTATTAAAGTGTTTGTTTTGAACTAGAAAGAATTCTTTTAAATAATTTTCTAAGTTTCTATATAAATATTTTTCTATTGTTAATAAACATTTTAATAATTGATAAATTTCATAATTTTTATATCTGCTATCTAAATTTACTAATTTGTTTTTAGAATAGAAAATATTTCTTTCTAAATCATAAGAGTATCTTACAGTCTTTATAATATAATACATTGGCTAATATATAGGTAAAATCAATATAACTTACGAAGCATCAATGGTACATCCGGGCTAAAAGAACATAGTTTAAACTTATTGCATTCTTTCGATTTTGGAAATCTAAATATTGTAGAACAAGGTATTTAAAATAAATATAAAAGAGAAACTCTTGAAAATATTCATATTTTCAAGAATCTTAATAATGTAAATTTAATGTTAGAATCAAGTAAATTGGACAACGCTTATCATGCCTTCTTAATATGAAATTTGTATTTCGCATTTAAGTTAAGAAACCGGGGGCTCCTTGTGCGCGACATGAAATATCACGCACAAAAACAATAAGTGTTTCAGAAAGCCTTTGGTGAGAAGTCGATGTCAAAAGTAAATGTTTTTGATTGGCACAAACTGTTCAAAGGAAGTCGAAAACGCGTTGAAAACGAAACATATTGAAGACGACCAAGAACATCTACTGGTTTTTTCAGTCTTGTCGCAGCTTTGGCGCGATACTCGCTCATTTGATCGGTTGCTTCGGAGTTAGAAGCCTAGTTTTAAGTTGCATCTATTTATAGATGTTAACGCAACGGTCTTACAAAAACGAAGTGTTTTTAACACCAATTGGGACTTGACTCGTACGAGATTGAAATAAAATTCCCACAGAAAAAACAAGATCTCTACTTGTCAGTTAATGATTTTGAGTTTTTTGAAGTTTTAACAACACCGTCTGGCAGTCCGTTGTATTCTTTTTAACAATAACGTCTGAAGACGTTGTAACTCTTGACAATATTCACTAGAGAGAGTCTGATCCACAAAATTTTTCGGCAGCATCCTCAACGTTTCCGCAGATAAAATTCCGAAGAAATAACTCGCCCTATTCAGTTTTAGAATCTGTCAAAATGAAGCGTCTCTCAAACAATAATGAATATATTCACGTAAAATTTATTATAGATGCGCTACCAATATTAAAAACTTCACCTAACCAGAAATTCAATTGATTGACCTTCCAATTTGATCACAATCATGTATATATGATGAGACAAACTTAGTTTCTGACCTTTCTTAACAGAAAAAGGATACTTAAGGTGGAAAATCGCTACACGTTAGCTTAATCAAAATGTCTCCTGTCATTTTCTGCTACTTTTTCCCATCTTTCTGGCAATATGGAGATACCGTGGCAAAAGAACGATTGCGGTTTCGCGATGATCCAATCATCCACAAATTCTCGCACTTCTTCAACATCGTTTGGCCGTGGATGTTCCGTTTTGGTATCGATGTCGACGGTTGACTGTGTCAATCCATGCCCGCGCTAAAATACCAAGTGTTTGCGTCTACGTTCGTGTGCCGGAGTAACGTATCCCTCATCTTTAGTGAATGGAGCATGCATGGGGCATGCGGCTAAAATAGAGCAATGGTCTCTCAGGATAGGGTCAAACGAGCTTTTGGCCTAACGGGCTTGGTGCACCTAGGAGTTACCGATGCTGAGAGTGGAAAATTGGGGCTTGCTTCCTAATTACCGCAAACCCATTACAAGTGGTTCAACGACCACCGACAGTCAAATCGTTGGAACGTTCTGCTTTGATCGGCCGGTGGCTTGGCTTTATCGCCCGGCCGAGAGAAGGAACTACTCTATAAAAACCCCCGTAATCCTAAATTGTATGGCAGTTTCGATAGGGGATGCATGATTCCAGGGTAGAAGATGGGAGGCACTACAATTGCCAGTGAAATTTTACGTCGCTCGTAATTAAAAATTCATAGTCCACCGAACGAGATGCTGATAGTGATCTAAGTAGGTGGACGTAAAACAACATGAATAAAATCAAAAAGTGAGTAGAGGAAGAGAAAGATAAGGAGAAGGATAGGGAGAATAGGCGGTCTAAAGACAAGGCCAAGAATGCAGAGAAGGAGCCAACCAAAATAGAAACGAGAAAACTAAGAGCCGGCAAAACGCCACTAATAACTCACCAAAGCTGGTGGCACCAAGGACGCCATCTAGGCTGCATGCAAGTTAAGGCCACTGACTGAGAGGAAATCCGAAGAGAAAGAAGATGAAAGCCCCTCCTCAGGGCAGACTTAGGAAAACCGTCAACAACAACAGAAAATGCCTAGCAAAACATAGGAAGTAAGTACTGCCCAAGGCAGCACTAAAAATAGCCCAGCACAACTTCCTGAAGGCAGTCCACCTAAGAACTCTACCATGGACTGCCTAGAGGTCCCAGCACATAGTGCGGACCTCTACGAAAAGATAAAAGTGGTCCTCAAAACATCGGAGGCCCCAGAACTGAGGAAGGAGGGCTAAAGAGCCTCAAAGAGTTAATGGTGGTCATTTCTGAAATGGCCATCAGATGTGCTCCGCCGGAGGCAAAGACGGAGGCGTTGCACTAGCTAGCAGCAAAAGAAACAGTGAACGGGCCACATACGTGGCAGCTGTGGTCTCCAATGACACTGAGAGACATAGGAAGCTGGTCGCCCCGAAGGCCCAGATTGCTAAAGCCACGATAAGACCACCGCCCAAGGTGGTCTTATTAAAGCCTAGAGATGTGGAAAAGATCTCCACAACAGGAAGGGCAAAGGAAGTCTTGCAAGACTTTGAACCCTAGGTAATCAAAGGTCCAGATCAAGAATCTGAGGGAGATAAGGAAGGGTCTCCTAGTGGAAACAGCAACTGAAGCGGGGTTGGAAAAAATGAAATCCTCACAAAGTCTAATGGAACTTTTTGAAATAGAGGCCCTAACAAGGAGCAAGCCGAGGCTCATCATCTATGATGTGCCTAAGGACATATCACCAGATGAAGTAACCTCGGCAGTTTTTGAGCAAAACGAGGGACTGGCCTCTACAACTGAAGAATTCTCCGAATTCTTCACACCCCGCTTCAAAACGGGCAAGAGGAGCGACGCAGTAACCAACTGGATGATGAAATTTAGCCTGAACATTCGGGGCAAACTCCTACAAAGAAAGAGGATTTATATAGAGTAGTTATCTTGTCGCGTGCAAGATTACCTAAGAGTCAGCAGATATTACAAGTGTCAAGGCTACGGGCCCGTAGCCAAGCACTGTAAAAGTTAACAATGCTGCTCCCACTGCAGTCAGAGGGGACATGGCAGCAAAGAATGTAAAAAAAAGACGCGGCGCCAAAATGCGGCAATTCTAAAAAGGCGAAAAGGGCGCCTAACCATGGCTCAATGGACACTAAGTGTACAGCATATAAAGCTGCCATGGAAAGACTAATTAACTCAACGGACTATGTCCAGTAACGCACGAAACAATCGAAGTGGACCTGTCCTGTGCATAGCGTTGTTAAATGCCAGAAGAGCACGCAATCACTCAGAAATAAAATCAAAATATGTAGAAAGTGGAGTAGACATCCTGCTTCTCCAGGAGTCATACCAGCGTAGTGGCGGAATAGAGGGATTCGGGCTGTGCACGAGGATAGTATATGTGGACGGGCAAATCCCCTGGGCGGCTATAGCAGTCCCCAATCCCGAGGTTACAGTGCTAAAATTAATGCACTTAACAAAAACACACTTCGCTGTAGCGGAGGTTAGGCTGCGTTCTTTAACGATGTATGTGGTCAGTGGATACTTCCAGCTGAGCCACGAAATAGGGGTACGCTTTACTCACTTAAGTAAAGTGCTGCACGGATTTCTAGGGAGGATGGTGCTAATCAGTGCCGATTCCAATGCTAGATCCCCCTTGCGGGGGTCTGATCGCACCGACCGCAAAGAGAAAGAACTGGAGAATTTTATAGCGCAGTGGAATCTCCGGATCGCAAATGTACCAGGCAGTATCGCTACCGTCTCCAATGAAGTTGGAACACTCATCACAGGATGGGCCGTCAGAGAGGACTGGACCTCTAGTGATCATAGAACGATCACGACCACCTAATCGGAGCAAGCGCATCTACAAGTTCTGGTGCTGCGAATGAACGTCAGAAACTAAAACGATACTCCACACAAAAAGCGAACTGGGATGCCTTCTGCTCTGTACTAGAGGATGAATGGAACCAGGTCCCTAAAGAAATGTTCGGCTCCAAAATGGTAGACTATTGAGAGAGTTCACTCATTGACAGCCACTTTGAGGAAAGCGTGCAATGCGGCCATACAGAGGAGTAGGGTAGCTGTTAAAAGGGTTCCCTGGTGGAATCCTCACTTAGATAGGCAGAAAAAGGCTATAAATCGAGCCCGTCGAGTATCCCAATAAGAGCGTGATCCCGTCAGACGAGAGCACCTCAAGAAAGAATACAAAACGGCCAGAAAGCAGTAAGTCCGTAGACTCAGGCATAATAAGGAGACTAAATGTTAAGACTTTGTCACTGTAAAGGATAATCAGAACCCCTGGGGCATAGCTTACCGAGCACAAGTAGGTAAGTTGTCCATTAACGAAAGTACTTGTAATGTCCATCCGTATATGACGGACTGGGTGAGCACCGCTACGGCAGAGCTAAACACCCTGTTCATTCCAGACAATATACAGGATGAAACGCAGGAGCAAAAAGATATGAGGTCCTTGGCTAACGCTCTCCAACCGAGGGGAGCCGAGGTCGAATTTAATCTCACCGAGTTAGATCAGGTCATGGTCACCGGCGCCATATACCGGTCTACAAAAGAGTAAATTAAGAAACCGCAATAAACACAAAAGGCAATATTTACCTATATAAACACAAACAAAAATTTATTTTTCCTAAATAAGTAGACCGGCACTATACACCGGTCTACAAACCGTAAATATATATTAGCAATAAGAAAAACTAGCCTATATACTGGTTAGCAACTCTAGTCTGAATATACACGGCGGAGGCGCTGTTTAAAAGGTCGATGGCCTTTCACGTCTATGTGATGAGGGGGTATCTGTGCGAGCCTTAGGGCCCCTGTTTGTTCCGGTATCAGCTGATCCAGTAGCCGGTTCAGTTGTTGTCTTTGTCTTTGCTCCAACGTGGCAACCCCATTTCATGCTGCTAAAGCAGTGATTACCTGTATTTCGTTATTCGCACGCGTTTCAACAGAAACTGTCTTACTATATTTCTAGGCGTATGCCAGGTCGCCTTGGCAAAATTAATCGTCATTTGTAAATGAATCAGGATATCCATCCCTAGAATGATATCGTAAGTTAAAGAGGTAGACACTCTGAAGCGCGTTGGAACTTGTTGCCCATATATTTTCAGGAGATCTACTTCTCCGTTGTTGGAGCAGATCTGGCTATCTGGCAGCTGTATAAATGATAAGAATCACGTGTCCCCGAATCGATCATGGCCGGAAATATTTTTCCTGACAGTTCAATATTCAGAAAAAATCGATTCTCGTCCTCCCGAATTGAGGTCGTGTATCGAAAATCGGTAACGTCCGTGGCGATTATTGACGCACGTCTAGCGTTGTTCTCGTTTCTAATTGTTCGCGGAGTCTCATCGTAAAGGGTAGTAGAGCTAACTCCGATAGCCTCTTCCTTTAGGCGTTTCTCGACGTCTTTTTGTTAGGCCCGCAACGCGTGCAGTTTACTGTTGTTACGCCATCTTCGCCGCAATTGTAGCAGAAGATGCGTTTCCGCTTGGGGCATCTATCTACTCAATGGCCTTGTCTACTGCATATCCAATACGGCCGATCATCTAGCTTCTTCGAGCTGGTCAGATGACCAATAGGGAGAAGGGCAGTCATACACCATTTAGCGTTTTCAAATTAGTCATAATGATTAGGTACGTATAAAATATTTCATAGAGATATATAGTATACACAAAATATATAGAATATGATATGTAATATATAATAAATGGTAAATATATAGATTAGGTAGAACGCATATTTATCTTGTAAATAGGTTTATGAATATAAAATAAATAAAATATAATTTAATGAAATTTTATAAATATTGACATGTAGATAGGCTATTTAAAATTGTATCACTTATACATATACTAATATTATTATATTTAGTTTACGAGGGCACGGCTGACTCGACATTCTCTTTATTAACATTTACATTTAACAATTAAGTCATATTGAACCTTCTGCAAGGGGAAAGCGAATTTAAAGAAAGGGGGCGGGGGAGGGAAATATTCATCTCATCAGTCTTGCTAGTCACGTCTGCTACGCGCACCGGCGCTACTGCGCATAATCGTGCGCCGCTCATGTCTGGCCGAACATGTCTGCCACGTGCGCATTAAACGGCACGTTTTTACCATTTTGTTTTCGCGTCGTGTTTTCTAACCTAAACTCTTGTCTTGTAGTTTACGATTTCTTACGCGAACTATCCTACTACCGTGCGCGACTCGGACTCGCTGGAATGATATATTTTTATATAGGTCCGTCGGGCCTCACGTGTTGAGCGCCATTTTTTAACCCGACTTTTGCGGGCGCTTACCTTCAAGATCTCTGGTGGTGTTAGCGATGCTGGAACTGGAAAACGGAGAACGGGGAATTAAAATGACTACAACGAATGTCTTTCGAAACTAGTAACAATTTATTATTAACACTCGCGAACAACAAATATCATCTTACTCGACTTACGTCGAACACGGCATTACAATCTCGCGAGCTACATATATTAATTTTCCCCACGGCGACGACGATCACCACGGAGCGGGTTCCGCGGATATGGATGGACACGGCAGGGAGGGGAAGGGGGACCCGACGCATAGTGGCGTCAGCACGGTACGCTCAATAGAGAGTTATTCTATTTCGGATGTTTCTCTTCCCAAGGGAACTACCTTCCTCGGCAACTCGGAAGAGAAGGATTCTTCTCTTGATTTCCTCCTTCGTGCGTGCACGTCACGCATTTTCGCAGTTCGCGCTTCGCTCATTTTCGCTTTCACGCGCGAACATTCGGTTTCGCAACCGCGGACCGACAAATTGGCTGGTCACAATATATATATATATATATATATATATATATATATATATATATATATATGAAATCATTCTTTAACAAATCGCAAACCAACTTGAACTTAACATTTTATCTAATTTTTACAGCTTCAAAATGTGGAAATTATGTATACGTAAATCAGGATTTTGCTTGAATTTTTTTTCGCACATTTAACATGATTTTTTAAAAATGTCGCAGATTTACTCTAACATCTCATTCTTTAAATTGATTTATTCAGACTATATTGATCGCATTTATTTCAAAATTATTGATTTTACACTTTATTTTATAAACTAGATTGAAGGTGAATTAAAAAAAATATTCATTGGTAAAATTTTTAAGTATTAATAATTAAATTATTGAAATAATTGTAACATGCCCGTCTCTCAACTTAAATCGATTTTCAAAAAACTGTTTTAATCTACAAAATCTACTTTTCAAAATAATGTGACTATTATATCAGAAGTTATCAAATATTTTCAAAATATGTAAGTTTTGTAACGCGCAGCCTACGCTACACTTTCGATTCCCACTCTAGTAGACAGATGAACTTTACAAGTAATTGGTTTAGCCAATTAAGAAGATGTATAGATATTTTATCTTTACAGTATCGCATGTGTTTTTTATTCGATTATATCAAAAATCTACTTTATAAAAATGTTGTGTCTATGTTCGAACAGTTATTAAATATGTAAGATGCAGCATGCTGAACGTGCTGAAACTAAAAATTTCTCAGATGCTCGTACATATTTTCATTTTTATTATTTATTATCTTATATGACGGCTTGAATATATTGATTGATTGGGTCGATCAGTAGGCTAATGAAAAGGCTTTTTGAATTCTCAAAATTGGTTGAGCCTATCACTTGCTGGGACTTTAGTCTCTCACTATTACTAAAAGATTAAGAACTATAGCATTGGCCGCGGATCAGCACGCTGCATTAACTTGAACGCAGAAATATGTAATGACTTTGGATCGGATAGGCATTTTTTTTTTAGAAATGGATATTGTAGATGAAGGAATACAAACACAATAATAATTATCACAATTGATTTCATTGTTTATACTTTTTAGTTTCTTTACTATAAACATATTTTTAAATTCGCTTTCAAAGATTATATAACCAAGTATATAAATAAACAAATTTCGACATCGATGCGATTAATATATTTTGAGAAACAATTTTAAGTAGGAAGTTTTTAGAGTAAATCTATAAATTTTTTAAAAATTTTTTTTCATTAATTTCATATCTGCAACAAATCCAGTGATTTTATTGATGCATATAGTGATGCAATTACCGTAAAAGAATTGCCCACATAGAATTTTTGAAGACGATATTTTAACCGCGGTACATTTGAAAAAATTAACTGAAAATAACGAAAGTTCCTGATATAAATATAATATACATGTATGGCACAGGTCAAATATTAAAAACATATACAGAAACTGTACGTGAAACCTTTGCAAGTTATGGAAATCTATGTAGAAGAAGTAAACTGTGACAACACAAACAAGTGAGTATAAACAAAAATGTACCCCTATTAAATATTTCTGAATTCGAAATCTGTCCTTAATTATATCTTTATATGATTGATAGAAAGTATAGTGGCTTCATACTACAGCAAATTAAAAACTTATTTTGAATTTTTTATTTTTAACTGCACTTATAAATATATTTCCACTATTGCAATCAAATATATATTAGTATAAATAGTATTCTATTATTGCAGTTTTGAACAACATGTTATTAAATTCTCATCGAACATTCAATATCTGTAATTTATATATATATATATATATATATATATCATATCATACTAATTTATAAAGACAAAGCGTGTCTTTGTTTGTACACAATAACCGAAAAAACTACTGAACCGATTGTTCTGAAATTTGACATATAGATTCTATATTATCTTGGGAAGGAAATAGGCTATGTTTTTTCTTGAAAATCATTTTATTTTTAACAATAAATTAAGTTAACAATTTTAGTGGTCAGTTTCACCAGCGGCCACTAGGTGGCGTCTTGAATCACGAACATCAACTCAATGTAGTCAGCTTATAGTATTAATACCAGGCCAGCTCAAGTGAATGTTCATATCCAACTTTGGGATTCGTATCCTAAAGAATGTGTGGCGTTAGTCGGTATTACCTTTTTTGTTCTTCAGGTTAATCTGACACTACTCGCACACCTTATGGATATCTTTTGATTTTTGTATATTTTTGAATTTTTCTCACGTGAAAAATGCTCTCTCTCTCTCTCCTCTCTCTCTCTCTCTCTCTCTCTCTCTCTCTCTCTCTCTCTGTCTGTCTGTCTGTCTGTCTGCCTGTCTGTTTATAAAATGCCAAATCATACTAAAAATAATTTGTGAAAACAGATTAGAAGAATAATTTGATATTTTTTTGAATATTCTATTTTTTTCTATGCAAGAAGAAAATTTTATAATTATTTTAAAACATGAACTATACAGAATGTTCAAATAAAAGCCTCAAAGAAACCAAATAATTTTTGAAAAGGGTTTAAAGTCTACAATGTTCAGATTTTTCCCTTGCTTGTTGAATTGTCAAACATAAATCAAATAATTTTAATGTTATAAGGGGTTTTTAGTATATATTTAGAGTTGAGGTCTTATCGAATTTTATTAAAAAAAATTAATTTTAAAAAATAATTAAAATTATTTAAATTAACATATATCTATATATACCATTTCATATAACCAAAAATGTCAATTTCAATATAAATTGTTAGAAATGGTATCCAATATAAATTGTGTTTTGTCTTTTTACTAATATACATTTGTGAATTATTAATTAGCAAACAAATTGATATTAATTTCTATTGGGGCCTCTCTTTGATACGATTGTTGATCGATCTTTGATCGATCAACAAGTACAACCTCCTTAAAACTATTATTTAATTAACCTATTTAAATCATGACAAAATTTCGAAATTTCAAATTCAAATTTTAATGTTAATTTATAAATATAAAAATTGATATATTTATTTTGGCCATTAATTCCATCAGCGATTTTACTACTTCTATATGAATTTATACTTTCCTTTGTATAAATTAAATTTTCTACTACATTAGTTTGATCAATATTGTAGTTCTTTTTTTTCGAATCTAAAACAAAGTTATTTCTTTGGTTTTTTAAAATTATCCGATGGGATTTGGCAGTACAGGGTGCAATTGAAAATTTTATTTAAAAAAAGTGCTACATGTCAAAAAATGACATTACTTTTTTAAATGTTGTTTTTAATGGATTTTGGCAAACTGTACAACTAGGTGAAGTTAATTTTTGAAACCAAACGTAGATTTTCTTACAATCATATTGATTAAATTGTTATACTTAAATATATCATATCATATCATATCATATCATATCATATCATATCATATCATATCATGTCATAGCAAATCATATTTCATATCATATCATACTTCATATCATATAGTACTTAATATCATATCATATCATAGACTAATTTATAAAGACAAAGCGTGTTTTTGTTTGTACACGATAACCGAAAAAACTACTGAACCGATTGTTCTGAAGTTTGACATATAGATTCTATATTATCTTGAGAAGGGCATAGGTTATGTTTTTTATTGAAAATTATTTTACTTTCATCAATAAATTAAGTTAATGGTTTTAACAATCAGTTTCACCAGCGGCCAATAGGTGGAGTCTTAAACCACGAACATCAACTCAAAGTAGTCCGCTTAAAGTATTAATACCAGGTCAGCTCAAACGAATGTTCATATTCAACTTTGGGATTCTAAAGAAGGTCAGGCGTTACTCGGTATTACCTTTTTTTTGTCAGGTTAATCTGACACTAACTCACACCTTATAGATATCTTTTGATTTTTGTAAATTTTAGTTTCTCTTACATGAGAAAATCTCTCTCTCTCTCTCTCTCTCTCTCTCTCTCTCTCTCTCTCTCTCTCTCTCTCCGTCTCTATATACACATTTGAAATACAGTTTCTACTGAGAAATATTGTATTGGCATGTATGGGCGATTGATTACGATATCCCGTTGCCTCAAGACGATTTATATACGCAATTGTGTATTTGGATAATAGAATGCGATGTCCAGGTGTTTCTGGGCCATTTCTACGGGGAATATTATATTTAGTTGATACAAAACGACGTCCAGATATGAGGAAATCAATTTCTATGGGAAGATTCGTGTTGAGACGTTACTCTTTCCGAACGAATTCACGGGGAGTTTCGTGTCCGGATGATAGAATGCGATTTCCAAATGTTTTAGAACGACTTCTGTGGGGAATTTCGTATTCGGACGGTAGAAGATGACGTCCAGGTATGACCGGACGAGTTCTACGGGGAGTATCGTGTTGAGTTAATAGGAAACGAAGTTCAGGTATATCGGGTCGACTTCTACGGAGAGTTTCGTGTTCGGATGATAGAATGCGATTTCCAGATGATTTGGAACGGCTTCTATGGGGAGTGTTATGTATAGTTAGTGGGAAACGATGTCAAAGTATCTCATTACTTCTATGAATAGATTCGTATTCTATCATTCGAACACGCACACTCCCAGTAAGCGTCATCCCGGGATATCTAGACATTGTATTCTACCTCCCGAACACAAAACTCTATAGCAGTCGTCCCGAGACATTTCCTATAGTCCGTACATGATGGTCTCTGTAAACGTCTTCTCGATACACTTGCACATCTTTTTCTACCGCTCGAACTCGAAATTACAATTTTTTCCATTGAAGTCGTATTTAATATGCATATATATAGTATAAAACGGTCAGCAAAATATTAACTTTTTGAAGTGGACGCTACATTGAAGCAGCTTTTTATACACAAACGACGATAAGTAAATTACGGTCAATTATTTATAGAAATATAGATTTGTATTTATGAGTACTTTTTACTTAGATATCATTGAATTGTTTATGAAATCGATTAACTTATTATCTCGGGCGAAGCCGAGACAGGGGATGCTAGTGTATATATATATATATATATATATATATATATATATATATATACACGAACCATCGGATATTTAGATACGAGGGTGGATTGACAAGTTTCCGGTCTGACCAAGAGATGGCGCCACTAGGCCTACCTTGAGCTGGCATTCTATAGTACCATCCTTAGAAAGCTTGTAGCTATAGTTTCAGTCCGTTCACCATGTTCGTTTAGGTATGAAAGCATGGTAAACAAGACGCCTCTGTGTTTTTCGTAAAAATTGAAAAGCTGAAAAATCGTGCTGTTATCAAATACTTTTATTTGAAGGGGTTAATGTCAAAGGAAATTAAAGAAGAGATGGACTCAACACTGGAGACATCCTCCCCATCATATTCAACCGTTAAGCAGTGGATTTCCGAGTTTAAAAAGGGTCGTGTAAGCACCTCTGATGAGCCTCATTCAGGACGCCCCATTGAGGTTACAACTCCAGATATAATCGAAAAATCCATCAAATAGTGCTAAAAACCGCAAATTAAAAGTGCGTGAGATAGCTGAGACCTGTAAGATGTCATATGAACGTGTACAAAATATTTTGCACCAACATTTGTAATGGAACAGCTCTGTGCAAGATGGGTGCCGCGCTTGCTAACAGTCGACCAAAAATTGATTCGAAAGTTCGTTTCTATCGCCAATTTGGCGTTGTATAAGCGTAATCCAAGCGAATTTTTGCATCGATTCATAACCGTTGACGAAACATAGTCCACCACTGCACTCCTGAAACCAAACAACAGTCTAAACAGTGAATGAGATCAGGGGAACCAACTCCGAAGAAGGTAAAAACAATTTTTTTGCGAACAAGGTTATGGCTACTGTTTTTTGGGATGTAGGAGGTATTATATACATTGATTACCTTGAAAAGAGTAAAACTATCACTGGTCAATACTACGGAGACTTATTGCAACGTTTGAGCCACGAAGTGAAAATTAAACGATCTCATCTGGCGAAGAAAAAAATCTTATTTCATCACGATAGCGCACACGTCAATCGTTGCGATGGCTGAAATTAACTATCTGATGCTTGAATTGATGACGCACCCTCCCTACTCTCCAGACCTAGCCCCGAGTGACTATTATCTATTGCCTAACCGCAAAAAATGGCTTGGCGGTAAGAGATTTGTGAACAATGAAAAAGTAATCGAAGCTGTAAATGGGTATTTTGAGGAGCTTGACGAATCAGTCTATAGAGATGGCATTACTAGACTAGAACACCGCTATGAGAAATGTATCATCCTTGCAGGAGATTATGTTGAGAAATAAAAAAAAATTCTTAAAAACGTTGTTTTTCTTGGTCAGACCGGAAACTTATCAACCTACCCTCGTATTTAATAACATAAGTTAATTATTGGTTTAGACACAAAAGTTTAAGCGAAATCAAAAACACGTCTGACACAAATAGACTAGATTATCCAAACAGACTATCCAAAAATTATCCTGTATATCAATTTCAAATTACTTTACAGAAAAGTCTAAAATATGACAAGTATTGTGTATTTGACGTTCTAATAATTTAAAAGCTCTTCTCTATAAGGCATTATATTTATAGAAAAGATATTTTTTCTTAATTAGGCTTCAGAGTTACACGTAAACATTCTGCATTTTTTAAAAAAAGTTATAGCCTAAGATATTAATAAAATGATATTTTAGTATTATCTACTTGTTTTTTCAATGTAGTTCTCATTACCCTCCATCCAATTATTTGTAAGCAGATCCAGATTTTAAAAATAGATCATCCTTATCCTTGATTGTCGACCTTTAACTGTTGGACCTCCTGGAACTAATTTATGGTGAACCACCCCATGGTAATCGAAAAAAATGATATGAATCACCTTGATTTTCGGTGGATGGGCGACTTGCATGAACAAGTTTTTGACGAATTCGCGACCTTCACTAAATAATATTTGCCACTCAAATACTTGCTTTCGCGATAAATTAGACTCCCCAAAATACTTTGCAACATTTTCAATGATTACGTAGCCGTAATTCCATTGAGAACACAAAATTTTAAGCAAAATCGTTGATCAACTTTTTTAAATTAATAAATATTTCTATTGGTCTTACAGACCAATTAAATAAATTAAAATTCATACATAATAACATCAATATATATTTATATCAATACTAATACATATCAATATATAATTAATTGAGCGCATTCATTTTTCAAGGAATCGAAATAATGTGATTTTAATGTTAGAGTCAAGTAAAATAGATAACATTTAGCATTCTTTATTAAATTGATTGGTTTTGAACATTTTGTATAAAGAGAGCATTAAATATTCGAAAAAAATTTAGTTTAGTGGGGATAGGGGTATATATAAATTAGAATATTAATATAAAGTTTAGTTTAGTCTCTGATGAGGAATCGTAGCGAGCTCGAAACGTTTGTTAACTACAACTGATCTTCAAATAAGTAAAGGTAGTGGGGACAGTCAGATTGCACTTTACTAATAAAGAATTTTTTCAGTTAATATATTTTTATTCCAGAGTCTAACTGTCATTATAATTTTCAATTAATTATATATTAATATGTATTCATATTGATATAAATATATATCGATATTATTATGTATTAATTTTGATTTATTTAATTCGACTGTAAAACCAATAGTAATATTTATTAATTCATCTATAATCAGTCGACATAAGCACGATTAAAGTACTTTTTGATAAAGTGTAGTTAATTTTCATGAATTTCATGCATAAGAGTTTATATTTAACTACAATAAGAAATATTATAAACATTAAACTTAATTAACGATTCTTTTGTAATAATCTTTCAATCCATCGCACGCAAGAATATGCAATTTAAATTGTAAGTGCATTATACGGGAATCGCAATTGATGGCGAGATGAAGGGACACAAATTTCATAGAAAATTAAAAATGCTGGAAACATCGGAAACCTCCAAATGCTTTTTCTCTCTTGTTCTGACGTCATTCCGGTTACAGCTGGGCAGGCCTGTCCGTTCATGGGCGCTCACGCATCATATCGTTTACGCAGCCGACTGCTGCGTCCGACTGTCACGGTAACGTCATCTAACAGCTAAAAGTTTTTGGAACCATCACCCTATTACTTGTGTTCTTCTATAAGCATGTATCTTCTTTGCTGTCGTCCATTAAGCTTTAACTTTTTTCCATCTTCCTGTCATTTTATGAATTCCGGACCAAAAAAATTCCTCGTCTTTCGAGCCTAAGAACGTGTCAAGCCAATTTTTGATTCCCTCTACTGAACTATCACATATTTCCGTAACAGTGTTCTGTATTGATCGAAATAAGTGATAGTCAGATGGTGCTCAGTCTGGAACCTTCCGAGTTAGAGATCACGTTTGAGTGGCACACTAACGGTGTTACATCAATGGAAAAAAAAATTATCTTGCGAAACGAAACTTTAGGTATAGAACTTTCCATTTCAAAACTTTTACTACATTGCGCACGATTCTTTATCCTTATTTTACACTAAAAAATTGAACTCTGACAAAAAAGCGTCAAATAGATTTTTGTCGTATTTTGGCTCGTAGAATCGATATTCACATTCGGTTTTGCAAAATTACAACATTTTCAGTTATGTGTTTAAATAATTTGTTATAAATAATTGTAATCGATAAAAGAAAAAACACGGGTATTCTTTTTTTTTGGTTATGCAAAGAATGGCATCATTCACTTCTCGAGATCTCTGCCAGGTTTTGCATGGTTTTTAATAATAGAAGCAGCGCTTCCGGCAAGTAATGTTTATCTGGCTGGAAGCTTGCCATGTTTTAGCTCGATAGTATAAACGTGTGACGAGCCATAAGCTTGCACATTTTTATTAATTAAAAAATAATAATAAATTGTAAAATATAAAGAATAATAATTGTTATATAATGTATAATAATAAATTGCTTAAAGCAATGGAATTATATATTGTATTATAATACAATATATAATTTCTATAAAGTCATTGACCGCGTGAGAAGAATCGCGCGGAAATGCAAAAAGATTAGAAAGAAAAATCGAGCGCGCCCGAAGACGCCCGATCAAACGTTCTCTCTCTACGGGCCGACACGAGCTCCTATGACAGTAGACAAACACCACCAGCTTCGTGGTGCGGAGCGGTGAGAGGGGAATGGTCGAAGAATGGGGGCCGTTCTCTCAAAACTTAAATCGCGACGCACTGGATGTAAAATTCCATATGCCGGTGGCCTCGAAACCAGTTACTCGGCGGGATAGCAGACGCCACGTTCTCGCACATTCAGCGCGAGATTTGAGAACGCGACGCGAAAATCTAATAAATTTAGATTTAATAATTAATTTAAATATTCTTGTAAAGCCATGCGGGGCTAAATTTTTAAAAATGTAATTTATATGCGATGTAATAATACATTTATAAATTACTTAAACTAAAATTGTATTATGGCGGACCGTGGGGAGCGGACTACCCTTATATTGAAAGCAAATGGGCAAGGCGCAGCGGCGCAGTAATGAACGTTTTAACTTTGTTATTTCTTATGATTTAATTTTTTGTATTTTTATATTTTGTTGACGTGGTTATAATTCTACTTGTGTTATAAATAAATATTTTATTAACTGAAAGAAGGGTTCAATTTAAATGAAAGTACAAAAGAAACCTAGCTCCATAATAGACTTAAATTTTCATTCTTGATTTGATTTTAAAAAATTTGATTTAATATTTAATAATAAATATTGACTCAATTAAAAACTCTAGTGGGTTGAGCGAGAGTTAGAATTGAGTTTAACGAAATATTTATACTTTATACGGGTACTTGGTGGCGAGCTGAGCGACCAAGGATCTACGCGGGCTGAGCGTCGGCCAAATCTATCGTGTAAATACCACCGGGCAATTTAAAGAAACTTGTACGAGCGAACCTGATGGCAGGTTGAGCGGTCAGGTGCCAAGGTGGACTGAACCGGAGCAACGCTTTTGCAAGTCAAAACGCGAAGAAGAATATTTCGTAACTGGTGTGGCGAAAAGAGCCTGACGGTGGGTTGAACCGGAGCACGAAATAGCTTACATCAGGGGAGAAATGGGACAAACGACACCGAAATAAATACTCAAATATAATGCTGCAAAGTTTTTGACATACACACAATTTACAAAGGTAACAAATGAGGTTTGATATGTCTACCCGTGATCTATTGGTGACGATCTTTTGACAGACGTGGAAAATTTACTTGTATACCAAAGAATCAATAATTGACATCAATTTTACAAATAATAGTGTTCTACTATGTTAGCCTAGGAACTTTTGAGTCCACGTGTTAGACACGTAAAATAACAAATTTTTCACTGCACCTTATATATATATATATATATATATATATGACACCTTTTTATTCCAAATGTCTAAAACATACATACAGCGTTTTCTTAAATCAAAAATAGCACTTCTGGGAGTCCAAAAATACTATTGTTATTATAAAACTTTTTTAATTACATATTTACCAGTTGATCAAATTTTACCGGAAGTGGTGCATTTAAACTCCGCGCATAAAATGAATCGGTAAAAAATTTTTTTTCTATATTGGTACAATATTTCATGGTGTCCGTGTGAAATTTGAGCGCCATATCTCCATTAGTATGTGTTTATCAGCTGTTTGTTTACGACGCAAAAAGTTTGTGTGGCGATATTGCCAATGGACTTTTGAGTTTCGGAAAGAGTAAAATTCACAGGGACCCAAATCTGGCGAATACAGTGGCTAGGCGATGACTTTCATTTCGCGTTTGGCCAAAACATCAGACACAATCATGCTGCAATGTGCCGGCGCATTATCGTGGTGAATAAACCACGAATTGTCTGCCACAAATCCGGTCGTTTACGACGAATTGCTTCACGTAGACGCCTCAAAACGGCCAAATAGTACTCCTTATTGACTGTTTGACAACCTGAAACGAATTTATGGTGAACCACTCCATGGTAATCGAAAAAAATGATAAGAATCGCCTTGATTTTCGGTGCATCGGCGATTTGCATGAGCAAGTTTTCGACGAATTCACGACCTTCACTAAATACTTTGTGCCACTCAAATACTTGCTTTCGCGATAAATTAGACTCCCCAAAATACTTTGTAAAATTTTCAGCTATTACGTAGCCATAATTTGATTGGAAACACAAAATTTTAAGAAAACTCGTTGATCAACTTTTTTAAATTAATAAATATTTCTATTGGACTTACAGTTCAATTAAACAAATTAAAATTAATACATAATAACATCAATATATATTTATATCAATACTAATACACATCAATATATAATTAATTGAGCGCATTCAGATTTTAAGGAATCAAAATAATGTGGTTTTAATGTTAGAGTCAAGTAAAACAGATAACATTTAGTATTCTTTATTAAATTGATTAGTTTTGAACATTTTGTATAGAGAGAGGATTGTATATTCAAAAAAATTTTAGTTTAGTAGCGATAGGGGTATATATAAATTAGAATATTAATATAAGATTTAGTTTAATCCCTGATGAGGAGCCGTAGCGAGATCGAAACGTTGGACAACCTCATTCAATCTTCAATTGGGTAAAGTTGGTGGGGACAGTCAGATTGCACTTCACTGATAAAGAATTTTTTCAGTTAATATATTTTTATTCCAGATTAGTCTACGGGAGTGATTTTAAACAAGCACAGTCTAACTGTCATTATAATTTTCAATTAATTATATATTAATATGTATTCATATTGATATAAATATATATCGATATTATTATGTATTAATTTTGATTTATTTAATTCGACTGTAAAACCAATAGTAATATTTATTAATTCATCTATAATCAGTCGACATAAGCACGATTAAAGTATCAACTTTTTTAGATTGGACAGTGTTTATCATTCCTTATTAAATTGATTGGTTTTGGACAATTTGTGTAGAGGGGGAATTTATATTTAATTTACTAAATTTGATGGTGGGGATGGATATATATAGATTAGAATATAAGGTTTAGATTAGTCCCTGATGAGGAGCCGTAGCGAGCTCGAAACGTTGGACAAGTCTTCAATTAGGTAAGGGTGTTGGGGACAGTCAGACTGCACTTTACTAACAAAGAATTTTTTCAGCTAATATATTTTTATTTTAGATTAGTCTACGGGGATAATTTTAAACAACGACAGTCTGACTCTCATTATAATTTTCAATTAATTATATATCCATGTGTATTAGTATTGATATAAATATATATTGATATTATTATGTATTAATTTATTTAATTGGACTGTAAAACCAATAGAAATATTTATTAATTTATTTAAATACAGTCAACATAAGCACAATTAAAGTATCAACTTTTTTTTCCATAGTCAATATCGCTAGACAAACTTTTTGCGTCGTAAACAAACGCTGACAAACACACACTAATGGAGATATGACGTTCAAATTTGACACGAACATCAAGAAAGTTTGTACCAATATAAGAAAAAAAATGTTACCGATTTAGTTTACGCGCGAAGTTCGAATGCACCCGTTCGGGTCAAATTTGAGCATATGGTATAAAAAGTTTTATGCAATATAAAGAATATATAACTTTTTGATTTATGCACAAAATTGGATATCAAAAATTTTTTCTCTACCGCCAATAAGTGTCAAATACGAACATTATTTTTTATTTTAAATTATTTTTTTTTTTTGAGATTTGCAAGAAAATCATGATTTTTTTGTGAACTAAGCATTAAATGGAAAAGAAAGGAGTATCTTTCAATTTATTATTAAAATTAGCATTAGAGTTACATATTTGCAAAACGAAATATTTAATATCTGCATTGCAGAATGGAAAATATGTAAAGATATAAATAAGTGGTTCTGAGTATTTTTATACTAAATATAAAATCCTCTGTCTGTACGTCAAATATTTTAACTATTAACAATTTCTAAAGTTCAAAATTGACCTCCTTTTGTAAGTTGCTTACATCCTTCTGGTACGGGCATTGACCAAAATATGCTAAATTAATTTTTTATGACTCTAGAATTTGTTTTGCTTTTTCTTTCATTAACAAACTGATTTCGTTGCTAAAAAGGAGTGGATTTAAATACTGTTTCTAATTTAGTAGTATTTTTGGAGAGAAACAAAAGGGAATATTGCAATTGTTGTTACAATTTTTGTTACAACTCGACATATGAGCAAAAACGACTTATCGCAATTTATGTATTTAATATTGGGTGTACCAATAAGTTTTCGCCTTTTGTTTATAAAGAAATAAGAATTTATTATAAAAAAGGTACAAATGTCATTGAAAATATTGCCCATCACTTTCTACTACTTTTGACCATCTTTCGGGCAACAAGTAGATACACCGTCTAAAAAATTGCTCGTCTTTTGAAGTGATCCACGAATCGACCCATTTTTTCAATTCCTCGTAAGAAGTAAAGTGCTACTTAGCAAGACTACGAGTCATCGACCGGAATAAGTAGTAGTCTGAAGGAGCAATGTCTGGTGAATACAAAATTTTATAAACACTGTATAAAAGTATAACGTTTTAATAAGTATGTTATCCGCACTCACACGGGCCGTTTAAAAAAAATACGAATGTGCCATGGAAGTGCGATTATCACGCTTTGCCCACTTTTCGGCTTCGCGATTTAGCGGCGCAGAAGAGGCTTAGATGAAAGCAACTGCTGTGGTACACTTCAAATTTGTGTCCATTGAAATATAGCCTTTTTTTCGGCATATTCGATTTTGATAATTTCTTCAAAATTTACGTAGACGCTTAAGCGGTATTTAAAATCTGGCTTATTACCATTAATATTGGTACATTTCTAAAGCAATTAAAGTTTCACTTATCAAATGAGCAAATGTACTAAAGTTTAAATATTATTCATGTATTAATTATGATGGCAAATGAAATTATAAATGAAATAAAATATCTTTTAGTGAAATAATCCATAAATAATGTAAAAACTAATTTTATTAAATTAAATTAGGTGAATCCCATAAAAAATAAACCATAAAAATAATGATTTCTCAAATGTATTTTAATAAATTGTAAAAAATATTTTAAACCAAAATTATTGACCTCATCCGTATACATGTTCTGTTTTATACATTTTTTCGGCGATATATGTCGAAAAAAATTTAATAATTCCATCGCAATATTCCCTGATAATCAACGATGATCTAGCTATATTCAGTTAGTCTTCTGTCATGATTTTGTTGAAAAATTATATATTACTATTTTTTGAGATTACGAATAGTGTAGTGGCTATCTGGAGTTATTCTAAGACTTCTGGAGATATTCCTATATTCAAGATGGCATGATTGAATCGCGGTAATGGTCAATCGATATATCCCTAACGTATCAATTGTGCTATGGTAATCGAGTTTTATACGCTCAAAATGCTTATTTCGCTTTTTTTGAAAAATACTAGTTCTAAAGGATTAATATGTAGAACATAAAGTATGTCTGTTAGTACGCTATGCTATTTTTCTTTAAAACACTTTTTAAAATTCTGAAAATGATACAATAATACATTATGTTTATAGGTTTTCGTCGGTTTTCATAGATTTTGACATATAAATCGAACATGTGGGAATAGCCACAGCGATTTCGTAATCAACATACTAATAAATATAAATACACACATTATAAATATAAGTAGAATTTTAAATCTTAGTTGATTATGAATTATGGTAATGTAGGTCTTTGTAGGGAGTGGCTGCGGATATCTTGCTTTTTTCCTTCGTCTGTAAGCCAAGAAGGACAAAACGAGGTTTTACCAATTGATTGGAAGTTTTTACAGTCCAGATATGCTTATTAGCGTTTGGTAAAACTGGATATTTAAATAGATCCCATGAACGATAACAGATTGAAATAGGATTATCCTTGAAAATGAAATTTAAAAGTTGTATTTTGTGTTTATTAAATGTAATGACATAAGACATTAGCCATTCAGTATTGGCTATTTTTATGTCACATTCTTCTTATGTAGTATTATTACCGACTGCAGTACCTTTCTGGATTGTTGCATTCATGTTCGATCTTGATCTTACGAGAATAAGTTCATGCTTGAAATTGACAACGATTTTTCTATAATCTTGTGGAAATACAAAATTATACTCAGAGGAATAGAAACGTCCAAGTTTCCTTCTTTACCCATCAGGGTTCTAGTAGTTTTTCATTGTCAATCCAGCCGCCATTTTGAAGCACGAGAGTCTTATTGATATTAAATGAAGTTTACCCCTTCGTTATACTACTCAATTGGACATTCTTAATTTTGTATATCTCTACACCATTATTAACATAGTGAATTTTATCAAATAGATGCACAATAGCATTCACAAATCTTGATTTTGTCGATACGCTTCCATGTATTTTATGAAATTTTCCAATAACATGGATAGAACTTCGTGATGGTAAGACACCGATCTTAATGTTAGATAGATATACGAATTTCATCATTGCTATCAAAGCTTAGTGCTGTGTATCGTTGATATACGTGGAATTCATAATGAGTAATTGACTCACCGAATACAACGTCTGATTTTTAGTATTTCGTACATTTTTCAGGAAGCAGCAGAAAGTTATACAAGTTATTTCTTTCCACGTACTTTTAGACATAGACTTATGTGGGACTGAGTATTCTGCCGTGATAAAGAAGGTCTCAATTTCTTTGATCGACTGATTTCTGATCGACATGATGGAACACTTATATGCACACTAGAATGATAAACGATCCCGATTTTAATGTGGTTTCAGAAAGAGTCGCACTTTACGCTTATATGACTTAAGATAGAAACATTTACCTAAAGCAATAGCTTCCATCGTATTATTATGTCGCTTACTTTATTGATACTTTTTTTGCGCAGCTGTAGAATCATTTACTGCTTTCGCTACAACAGCAGCACCTCTTGCTAGAGCACCAGTTGAGCATAGTACTGCAAATAGTCGTACAAGAAATGGAAGAACTCTGCCAATTTTCGACAGAAGGTGTAGAACACGTGAAATGATAAATTTACTTTCTCCGCCATAATTCTTGACAGCTTGACAAAAAAATTTTTTTTGAAAAAGGATATACACCAAATTGGTCAACTGAAATTTTCATAATGAGAAGAGTTGTAAAGACTAATCCAATAACCGATCACATTAAAGATTATTACGATAAACCTATGTCTGGCGGCTTTTATGAGAGTTAAATTCAAAAATTTATCTAGTTAACTAAATTTATCTAGTTGAAAATGTATTAAAGAAGAGCGGTAATCGCGTATTTGTGAAATGGCTGGGATTCAGTAGTGAATATAATAGTTGGATAGATAAAAATAAAGTTTTTTATTTTATTATGATACAAGTGAAATTAATAAATAATACCAATTTATGTAAGAATAGATTTAAGGGCATTAGTCTTCAATTACATAACAAAACAATATTGCAATATGTTCATAATGTTATTTATTTATATAATTGGTATATATACATGTATATTTTTATTCTCTGACAAATAAATGATTGTTTAACATGAAATATGTTTATTAAGTTATTTCTTAAGAGGCACATGTATGAAATTTCAAACAACTTCGGCTATGATAAAGTAAAAATAAACATTTTTTATTTACAGTATTTTCTAGATTTGTAAAAAATTCTTGATCGTTTCATATTGCTCACGATATATTTTGTGGTATAAGTATGTGAAAACAATCGTCAAGTTCTGCTACAATTTTCGCGCCATAGTGAGCTTCAGAACAGTAGCCATATACTGATGATTTTTCTTCAACTCTCTACATTTCTTCCTCGGCAGGAACTCGTTCTTGGCAGTTTTATTAAGAGTAGCTAGATCGATTCTATATAACAAAAAAAGAAATGTATAATTTAAAATATGTGTATAATTGTTTATTGTAGAGAATATAAGCTTATATTTTACCTTGATAATTAGTTATGTATTGCTTTCTTTTAAGGAGATAAGTAGTTTCGTTCGACTTCTTCAACTGCTTGAATGAGGTCTTTATCATCATTGGTCTGTTCACATAGTTCATTCTCCACTTTAGCTTTTTCTCATTCTATTAAGCTTATCCTCTCCAACATTTTCTAGATTTCTTCGGGATTCCACTCATCCATTATTTCAAGTAATACATCATATTCAATAGTGACTGCTTCGCCTTCGTTGCCATAAAGCGTCCTCTTCTCTCGTGTCACTCTATTTTCATTGATTTCGTTATCTCCCCACTCTTATGCTGCATGGACCTATAAATGTTCGCGATGTATAACGACGAGGTCTTCCAGATATTTTCGATAATCTTCAAAGATAATTGTCATGTTTCCAACATTCGATTTTATTCCTTTAACTGTGTTTACGGTTTCTTCTCCATCCAAGAAAATACTATATATTTTGCTCCGAAAACCAATATATTCCATCATAATTTTTCCTTTACAATCAGTCTTCATTAATTCAGACATTTCATCATAATCAGAAGCGTCAAGTCGATAAATATCTTCTTTCATAATTTTATGCATTTCAATAACTTCCACTTCATATATCAAACTGTCGGTGTCAGTATATAGGAGTTTATACTTTTCTCCGATTCGCTTATTTCAAAGAAAAGTAGTGTAAGTCATATACAAGTATTTCTCCTATCCAGGATACAAAGTCCAACATATATAGGCTTTTTAATTATAATATTTGATTTCTTGAGCAATGGGAACCAAATTTGCCCATGCGCACGCATAGAAAAGTTACGTGTACTTTTGCTCCATATATATCTATAAAGTTATTCAATAATTATACATTTACACGAGATCAGTCTCGCTCGATGCATTTTCTATTAACTGCATTAATTTAAAGTTTGTAAAAAAGTTTTTCAAACTCATTCTTTTTCCGTTTCCACTTTTCTGTATATAATTTTATATTAATATATATTAAATTCTATATATAATTTAAGCTAAGGTTTCTACTCAAAACTAAAAATTCTATATACGTTTTTTAGCCTAAAACCATTATAATTACAAAGCCTGCTTAAATGTTCAGGAATTATGTATCTTTTCTTATCGTTCCTCAGTACTGAGAAGTTTCTACTGTTTTGAGCGAGTGATGCACGAGGTTCTGTACAAACAGGTAAATCACGATGTTCGTCATAAATTTCTTCAGAATACTCTAAATCCGCCTTAGTAATATAGCCCGTATCTGAATCTGAAGAAGTATTGAAGAATTCTGGATTGGATTCATAATCAATGCATGTAAATTTTCTAGTTGGCGGATGTTGTGCCATTGCCCATCCATATATTATTTGCATTGCGATACCGATTGCAGCCCTATCTTATTCCTCCTTGAATGCTTGATTCTATGAATAATAACATATCTATACCTGTTAAAAGTTCCAATTCAGTTTTCGATATTTTAAGAGCTGCTGAAATTGTCCATCTTCGAGTTGTGTAAAAGTGAGCAGGACAAAAGCCGTAGGCTTTAGGAGAATAAGCCGACTTATTTTTGAGAGACATCTATTATAGTTCTGTTAAATTGAATCTATCCCTTACTTGAACAGCCTGCATGTAGTCCTCATCGGCAATTTGTGAATTCGTCAAATTATTATAAAATTGATATTTTTCTAGCAGTTTTCTACATTATAATTTGTCGAAATATACTTCTTCTTCTAAGAAGATAGATATTTTCATTTCAAAACAGAACTGATTAAATTTTTTTTACTGCTAATGATAGATTTTCTAAATATGATTTTTGAATTGAAAAAGATATGAAGCTAATTTTTCTAACGGTGACAATAAAACTCATATCGCAATCATCCATAAACTTTGTGAATGAAATGCCTTTTTCTTTGTTATGGCGTATTAAAAAACTCAACCTTTCATCATCGAAGTAAAACGAATATCTTTTAAAATCAAATGAGATCATAACTATGATTTTGAAAAATCGTTGGAATGCATCTCATGGCATTATAATTCCAATTACATGAATTATAAGCTTCTCCTCTGAAACTGGAAACAGAAAATAATTAATTTTTGTTCTTTATATTTGAAAATAAAAATATATTATGAAATAATTAATTTAACATACCATCCTGTAAGATGAGAGTGATCTTGTACTTGTAATGTTTCCCTTTTCCCCTCAAGATAGCTTACACGGTAGCGCCAGATCGTTTTGAATCTTATACTATACCTTATTACACTATTATTCGTACGCTGCTTAATTTATACAATATTTACACCTTAAATTTAAACGTACTTAATTTAGTAATGTCGCGCACTATATTTATATAAACTTTTACTGGGGCTGAGAGGAGTTTGGGTACAAACGTAGCCTACTGGTCTATAGCGAATTATCTGATAGTTGCTCGGTACTTGCTACTTCGTGGCTCCGGTTCAACTCGCCTCGGCCCCTTGTCGCTCAACCCGCCACCAGGTTCTTTTCGCAAGTATTGAAAATACGACAGAGCCCGTGCACCAAGGATCACGACTTAGTGCGGGGCTAGGAGTGAGACCGCTGGGCTTGAACAAAGCGCCACGCATTCAGGATCAAGTCTCTTTAAGAGATAGTAAGGCCGTTGGTCTTTAATGGAGCGCCACGCAACCAGGATCAAGCCTTACTAAGGTGCAGGAGGGATTTTTGGTGAGGCCGCTGGTCTTTAACGGAGCGCAGCGCAACCAGGATCAAGTCTCACCAGGAAAAAGAGAGGACTTTCAGTGAAGCCGCTGGTCTGTAATGGAGCGCCACGCGACCAAGATCAAGCTTCACTAGGATTCGGACGGGATAGTAGAGCCTGCTCGTCTTTAATGGAGCACCGCGCTACCAGGACCGCGACTTTACTATTCAGGATTTTCGGACGGGCAGGATTACTAGAGCTCTGGAATCATAATAGCTTTAGGGAGCTTCTTTCGGCCATATCGCCGAAAGAACTACTTTTGGTGCGGAAAACTCACCCTTCTATACACGAAAAATTAGTCCATATGCTACCATTCGACTAATTTCGTATCGAGCCGCCGAAAAATAATAATAATAATTTTACAATATTGAAATAATAATAATCGCATTCAAATTGTATTAATTATAAAGCCAATTTGCTAATTTGCCTTTGAGGGTACTCGTATACTTAATAATAATTATTATAATAATAACTTAATACTAATTATTATTATAATAAATAATAATAATAATAGTTAATAATAATAATAATAATAATAATAATAATAATAATAATAATAATAATAATAATAATAATTGTCCGGAAAGTACGAAACAGACGACAAACATACTGGTGGATAGCCGAGATTGGTATAGCCGGGCAAGGTTATAAAATTGTAACATGCGCCCTGGCAGGTCGGTGTCCACCGGAACTACGAGGCGCGAAAATGATGGAACGGATAGTTGAGACTTTTCCCAACCCATCCCAACAGGAGGGACGCGACAAATGAAATGACCGATATAGAGATCCCTCTCTTCACGCAGGAAGAGCTCCGCAAAACTTCGAATGCGTTAAAGGCTAACAAGGCCCCGGGTCCCGATGGCATACCTAGTGAGGTGTTACGGTTGGTCGCTTCGCGCCGCCCTGACATCCTTTTGGGTTTGTACAATGGGTGTCTTTTGGAGGGAGTTTTTAGCAGGCTCTGGAAGGAGGCTCGGTTGGTTCTCATCCGTAAGTGTAAGGGGAACCCCGATTTGCCTTCTTCATACAGGCCTCTCTGCCTATTCAATACGGTAGAGAAGCTGTTGGAGCTACTGTTGAGACCAAGACTGTAACAGGCAATTAAAAGCGCCGGAGACCTATCCGAACAACAACACGGATTTAGGAAAGGACGGTCGACAATCGGAGCTATAGGTGACGTAACGAACATGTTTCATGCGGCGAACAGGGGCTGTCATGCAACCAGACCACTGGTTTTGCTGGTGACCCTGGACGTTCGTAACGCCTTTAACTCTGCAAAATGGACAGAGATACTGGGGGCGTTGGAGTTGACTTTCAAGGTTGACTCCTACCTCCATCGTGTCATACGGGACTACTTACGGGACCGAGGACTGACCTATGATACTTTGGACGGAAAGAAATGGAAATGCGTGACAGCGGGGGTAGCGAAGGGTTTTATTTTAGGCCCCGACTTCTGGAACGTACAATACGACGATTTGTTGAGACTAGACATGCCCTCGGACGCGCGTCTCATTGCCCATGCCGACGATGTGGCAGCCGTGATAGTCGCACGCGACTATCACTGGATTCAGTTAAAGCTGAATCAGGTCATGAGACGCGTGAACGAATGGATGACAGATCACGGACTGCAGCTCACGCTGCAAAAAACGGAGTTGTTGCTGGTGACTCGCAGACGTATACAGACGGTGGTTCCGATGACGTTAGGGACGGAAAGACTGGAAACCAGGAGCGAAGTCAAGTACCTTGGCGTTACCTTGGATACGAATCTGAGCTTCTACCCCACCTACGAAACGCGGCGACAAAGGCAGCAGAAAAGACCAAGGCTCTAAGTAGACTCATGGCCAATACGAACGGACCGAAACAGAACGTTCGGAGACTGCTGATGAGCGTTACCCACTCGATTTTGCTTTACGGGGCGGAGGTTTGGGCCGACGCGATGAATATCAGGAAACGCGCGAACGCCATGAAAAGCGTACAAAGGGTGGGCGCGTTAAGAATCGCGTGTGCGTATCGTACCGTGTCTGAGAGCGCCGTTTTCGTGATTGCTGGGATCATTCCCATCGATCTGCTCGCGGCCGAACGGAAGCGAATTTACGAGTGGAGCTCGAACGTTGGAAGGGAAGACGCTATGACTGAAGAACGGACGAAGACCATCGAGACATGGCAGAGACGGTGGACGACAGACGAAAGAGGACGGTGAACGAAAAGACTAATAGCCGAAATCGGCCCGTGGAAAGAGAGGAAATACGGAGAGGTGGACTTCTAGCTTATCCAATTTCTGTCCGGACACGGACACTTCCGTAAGTACCTCTGCAATATGAAGAGGGTCGCCTCTTCAGAATGCAAGTACTGCAGATGGACTTGGGACGATGCGGAGCACACATTTTTTGTGTGCCAACATTGGATTGAGCCACGACTAGAGCTACAGACGAGGACAGGAGCGATCACGCCAGAAAACGTGCTAAAATTATGATGACGGACGCGGACAGCTGGCGGTTGATTGCAGAATACGTTATGTATGTGCTTCAGAGCAAAAGAGCAGATGGATGTCTGGACGATTGAAAGTCTGTGAAGAGTGAATGTAATTTCGAGCATGCATGAGAATCTGGAATGAAAGATACGAACGTGAAATGACCACGCAAGACTGCCGCCCAGGCAGCCGTTCTGGGCTGGTGTCGGTGCAACACGGAGATATGTGTTTAGTGTGTAGTGACATGGGTTTTCTGTCGAGTCGCACATACTCCGGTGGCCGTTTTTCAGGACCATTTTTGCTGAACGACCATCGGAGATGCATAAACAACATTCACAGACTCCGCAAAAAAAAAAAAAAATAATAATAATAATTATTGTAATAATAATAATTAAGTTGACGTTTGCGTCCATGGCGACGCTCGTGTTTTATAATATAAATTATATTATAATAATGCTGGCACTGTTGATCTTAATTTAATTCGCTCGTATTTAAATGATATTTAATCATTCTAATACCTATGATGATAATTATTATTAGAAAATAATAATAATTATCTTATAATAAACAATAACAGTTATTATAACAAGTTATAATAAGAGGCAAATAATAATTAATTTAATTTTTCGATTCTTCCCGACTCTAAATATTTAATTATAATAATAATAATAATAATAAAATATTATAATTGCTGATAGCAATTATGAGTGTTTTAACAATAATTAATTATATCTTTTGTCCTTCAAGTCTTTTGCACACATTTAATTATTCGTGTATTCTCATAATATTTACTTGCACGTATTTTTTGATTAGCGTGCTGTATATGAAATAATATATAAAGTACCGAAAGTGAAACTTTTAGATTATTTAGTAAAAAAGTACGGCGACGGATGTCTTTACTGCCTCCCGAGTTCGTAGGTGCGGCGAGCGCGACATCTTTTTCACGCTAGCTGCCGCGCGGCTGCGACTGTCTCTCTCTCCCGCGACGCGCGTGAGTTCCCCTCTTCTCTCCCTTGTCCTACGTTCGCGAGGCACGTATATTTAATACGCGCAATCGTATTGTTTTGAAGATTGGGCGTCTGACCGCTAATTGGGAGCATTTACCGATTATTTTAATTTTGAAAATTTTAATTATTGCGAATTAAAATTTTGCGCGTATTAGGCTGCATCGGGAATATTACCTGATCGTCGCATACTTGATGTTGTTCATTTTAAATTTATTATTATTAAACTTAACACACGATCATTGACATTTTAATTTTTCAAGATCGGATAGTTTCATTTGTTTTAGTGTCTTGTAGAGTTTATCAATACGGTCTCTATTAGATTGAAGTGCATGAGCAAACCATTAGCTGCCTCGTCGTCTCCACTTTGTTGCCTATATTCTTTGTAAGCTGATAATTTTCATCAAACTAGATTTTGAAGACTATGCTGTATACTTCGTGAAGCTGAAAAGCATTGGTATTTTGTGTGTTTTTTATATTCTTCAAATTTGAGAATGTTATTGGAATTATTTGACAAACGTACCTTCACTCAATGTAACTGCTGCACGACTACACTCTCGAAAGGGACAAGGATAAATGACGGTGAAATGTATATATATATTGTCACGAGGCCGCATCCGAAATGCACCTCGTAAGCCGCGGCGCATGCATGTAAACACCGCGCGACCTCGACGCGGCGACCGGCCGCGCGAGAAGGGCGAGGAGAGGGGGGAGTGAAGATTCAGCGCGGAGAGGCGCGAAGTTCAGTTAAGTTTGTCTCGTGCAATAATAAGGAGAAACACGTGCGCCCGAGTCGCGTAAAAAGAATAAAGACGAGGCGTATATATGCTGTTCGGACGGTTCTCGGAGGAGGAAACTTTGCGACAGGTTCCGCGCCGTCTGCAGCGGCGCATCTCAAGTCCACGAAGCAGAGGAGTGCGCGAGATCGAGCGAAGTGGCTACGGAAGCCGATGACAGTTGGTGTAGCCGAGATCATGAAGGAGGCCTTGCAACTCCCGTCGTCGCCCAGCGCCTGCTGCGCTAGTGCACGCGCCCGTATCGTATTTGCGCAGACGGTGTAGGCGGATCGCTGCCGTCTACTGCCCACGTGTGTTCGCGTGTGCCGCACTGCGCTTACGTCCGTACTCTTGGGGGACGCCCCGCCCTGGGTACGCAAAGATTAGTCCATGCGAGAGCGCCCTTGCGGGGCGCTCCGCCGGGGACCGAACAAGAGCGTGTGTGTGAGAGAGAGCGAGAGTGAGTGAGAGAGCGTACGCGCGTATTGCGGCCTGCGGGATTTTGCGGTCGTTACTGCAAGCGCGCGAGTCTTGCGTCTCTAAATTTGTGATCCGGTAGTTTGTCGCGCTGGAAATAAACTTTATAACTTAAAAGCACGTTCGCGTTTATTTCCTTGTTCAAGAACGTTTATTTCTCTGTTCTTCCTCGTTGTCTATCTCCACATTCCCTTTTTTCCCGCATTGCGTTAATATCGCTTTCGAAGTTCTTTCGCCGTACGATTTGACGGAGCCACCTTGCTACGAACGTGGTACTCGCTGCCAGAGCACCGCGCACGAGACACGTAAGTAGACTCGCGTATTCGCGAGTCGATTTTTGTAACGGGCCGGCGCGTCGTGACGCGCCGACACTCCACCGCTGACGGGCGTTTATATATATATATATATATATATATATATATATATATATATATATGATGATTACACTAAGTACACTGAGCATTCATTACACTACCATATTACATTCGATGAACACGGATTACTATAAGAAAGCTATTTACAACATATAGATAACACGGACTCAATCTTGAACGGATTCTATCGAGGGGTGTATTTCATCTGCACAAGACGCGGCGACGCGGTAAGCGGGCAAAGTTAAGGGAGAGCATACTTTACTGAGGACGCGGTAAGCGACGGGAGGGCGCGAGATATATATGAACGTACACAACGATACTTGCCAGACAAGCGCTGTCGATCAGCGGGCTCTCAGCTCCAGGAGACTGCTATCTGGGAGGCACTGGGTCGACCTTGGGGCGGCGGTGGAGAACGCCTGCTCGGCAGTTGCCTCGCGCGGTGTAAACTCAAGCTTCGAATACTATATACTATACTATATATATCTTGTGGCGGAGTCATTAATTACGGCGACGAATTCCGCCAGGGCCTTTTCCGTGCGCGAGAAAACAAATGCGCAACAAACTAGCCGAAAGGTTTTTTTATCTTTATGGCGCCGGCGAGACGACAAAGAAGTGGCGATAGTTAGCACGTGCCAACAGCAACAACTCCGCAAGGTTGCCGAGAGCGACGGAGAGAGTGGCAGATTACATGATTACCGGTGCATATTATCGCGCATGATGGCGAGATTGCGCGACAGTTAGGGGGCACGGATTGGGGAAAAAACAACGCTGTCAGCGGCCAAAATGAGGCGTCAAAAAGAACTAATAGCCACGCAGCAGTTAGTCAGTCCTGGGGATCCAGATCGAGAGATAGAGATAATGAAAAAGGGGGAGAGAGATCAAGACGTGAGAGAGAGACGCATATATACTCTCAAGACGCATCAAGAGTGCGAGCGTTCAAGACCGAGGTCTTCCGTTTATCGCCGTAATCGTGGTATCGGTGGGAGAGCGAGAGATAACACGGGAGAGTAGGTAAAGAGGTTGTACGCAGTGAGCATCGCGCAGGTTCACGAGCGCGATCGCTGAGCGGAATCCCCACTTGCGAAAAGAATATTGAGGTGCAGTGTAAGAATGTTTGTAAGTGTGTTATGTATTAAATTAAGAAATGTAATTAATATAATAAATTGTGCCTGTGGTTCAGAAAAAATAATTCAAATACAAGTGTTTTCTTTTATGTTCAGTGTAAAAAAAACATCACGTCACAGAGTGGCATCTCTGGTGAGGATTTTGGCTCAGTACCGCGAATTTTAGTGATTTCGGAAGTGTGTTCGCGCATGGCGCGCATGCGACTTGTCGTTCTGTGCGGATTCATGGGTGCAGCGCGTCCAATTCCGGGAAGTGTTGACCGTTAAGACTGGTTGCGCGTGTTTTTCTTTCTGTTAAGACCGTGGCGAGTGTTGTTTTATTTGGTGTGTGCGACATCGCGAGAATTCCTTTTTTTACCTTGAAATTAGCGTCGAATATGGTTTTCTTCGTCTTCGTGACGTGAGTTATTTCTTTTGGATGAGTTATATAGTGAATCTAAATACGTCTGTATCGATGGTGCCATAGCTACCTCTAGAGTTACGGGTCGAATTGAGTCGACGTGTGTAAAGCAATCAATCATATACTGTTAATAATTATACATACATATATAAGCAAAGATATTTTATATTAATACAATGGACCGGCATTATACACTGGTCTACAAATCAGCAAATAAACCACAATAAGCACTAACCAGCCTTTGCACTGTTAGGAACTCTAGTCTGTATTAAGAAGGTGCAATAAACAGTGGTTCGGAACCCACTGGAAACTGGAGGTCCAAAAAAGTCGCAATGATAAAGCGAAAGCTAGGTGCGGCCGGGAATGTTAATGTGTAGCAAAGCATACGTAACTAAGTGACTTTTGTTTTTTTGTGTGGACGTGTGTGAATCCGTTTACGTGGCATCGTCTGCACAGACCAGGCGAATTTGATGATCCGGTGATTTGATGGGTAGTGAGCGTCGTGGAAGATCTTGTATTTTTATTTGTTTTTGTCTAATGGAGTTCGTCGCAATATTTAATAATTGATGGAGAAGAATATAATAATAAAATCAATAATTAATAACTAGATAAAGTTCATAAAAAATCAAGAAAAATATTAAAACAATTGAATTGTACTTCTGTCGACTGCCCATATACAAATTAATAAATATTTTTTATTGGTCTTACAGTCCAATCAATTTCAACCAAAAATAAAATAAAATAAAAATAAAAATAAAAATAAAAATAAAATAAAAATAAAAACTAAAAAATAAAAAATAAAAATAATAATAAAAAATAAAAAATAAGAAATACAAATAATAAATAATAAAAATAAAAAATAAAAATTAAAAATAAAAATTAAATTAAAAATTAAATTAAAATGATAATGACAGTCAGACTGTCCTTGTTTATATTCACCCCCGTAGACTAATCTGAAAATAAAATATTAGCTGAAAAAATTCTTTGTTAGTAAAGTGCAGTCTGACTGTCCCCAACACCCTTACCTAATTGAAGACTTGTCCAACGTTTCGAGCTCGCTACGGCTCCTCATCAGGGACTAATCTAAACCTTATATTCTAATCTATATATACTCATCCCCACCACCAAATTTCGTAAATTAAATATAAATTCCCCCTCTACACAAATTGTCCAAAACCAATCAATTTAATAAGGAATGATAAACACTGTCCAATCTACCAGACTCTAACATTAAATTCACATTATTTCGATTCCTGGAAATGTGAATACTTTCAAGACTCTCCCGTTTATACTTATTATTAATACCATATTCCAAAATATCCACATTCACAAAATCAAAAGAATGTAAAAACTTTAAACAATGCTCTTTTAAACCAGAAGTAATATGTGAGCTACGTAAACTATATTTATGCTCATAAATTCTCTTTTTTAAATATCTACCTGTTTGTCCAATATAGTATTTATCACAATCCATGCAATTAATCTTGTAAACAACTCCTGATTTTAAGCATCAATCATCCTTATCTTTGCAATTATTAAACAATCTACTCAAATTATTGCTATTTTTAAAGAAAATTTGAATGTTATATTTACGAAAATTTCTTTTAATTCTTTCAGACAATCCTCTAACATATGGCAAGACAATAATTTTGCCTCCGTGAACATCAATTCCTGCACTATGTCTATTTTCGGTATTATAAATGTCAAACAATCTCTCTGCAATTGAATTGTACTTCTGTCGACTGCCCATTATTTATTAATTAATCTCTCTGCAATTAATCTATTAATATATTGAATTAGATAACCATTATTAATGAAAGTTTCTCTTACTATCTGTAAATTATTTTGTCTCAAATCTTTATTTGACAATTATATTGCTCTGTCAATGACACCCTTTAATGCTCCAATTTTGTTTCCGAACTGGTGGTGTGAATTAAAATCTAAAAACCTACCTGACCAAGTATGCTTTCTGTACCAATTAAGTTTCACCTTATTATTACCACATCTAATGACATTAATGTCCAAAAAATTAAACTGACTATTAACTTCAACCTCCCTTGTAAATTTAATTCTGTCATGTACAGAATTGAAAGCATTTTATTTTTAGATTGAATTGATTGGACTGTAAGACCAATAAAAAATATTTATTAATTTAAAATACATATAAGATTTATAAGTAGTAAATTTCTTAATATGCTAAGAATACATATTATTATGTTTGCCTTTATCACAATCTGTAGGATATTTGACTATATCAGTGAACTAATTTATAATTTAATTATAGAATAATTTTTGTTTTAATATTTAGAAATTTCGGAAAGCATATTATATAAATTTTTTATAAAATACATGAGAAGATGTATTTAAAATTACTATGCTAAGAATACACCAAAGTTGCCTAATTATTTTACTTTTGTTAAATGTAGAATAATTTTTGTGTTAATATTTGAAACTTTCGGCTATTGCATTTCGGCGGTGGGTTATAATGTCCACGTCTTTCCAAATCACTTGAAAGGAGAGTTTGGTGTTCGGACTATAGAATACGATTTCTACTGTTTGATATTAAATTATTTAATAGCACCATACATTGAAATATTGTTTGCATAAGGTGAAGGAGTAAAACCACATCAGCTACTGCTTATTTTTTCAAGAAGTTTAAAAAAATGCATAAATGTCATATGAGTCATAATCATCCTTATCTTTGCAATTATTAAACAATCTACTTAAATTATTGCGATTTTTAAAGAAAATTTGAATGTTATATTTCCGAAAATTTCTTTTTATTCTTTCAGATAATCCTCGAACATATGGTAAGACAATAATTTTGCCTCCGTTAAAATCAATTCCTGCACTATGTCTATTTTCGGTATTATAAATTTCAAACAATCTCTCAGCAATCAATCTATTAATAAATTGAATTAAAGGTACATTTGTAAACAAAGATACTACATCCAATGAATCTTGGTTTGATCCATTTATTTTAATCCAAGATTCATAAAGAAAATCTGACATTTAGAATAATAATATCTTCCATAGGTTTCCCAACTTATAATATTGCTAGATTTTTGTCTAATATATTGGTTAAGATAGTTGGAAGAACTAGTTCTTACATTAAGGATAGTTGGTGTTTTTACAATGAAATGAAAGATATTGTTATTCCGAAAAACTACAAGATGATTTCATTGGATGTAGTATCTTTGTTTACAAATGTACCTTTAGAGTTGTTAAATGATATTATACAGGAAAAGTGGAATGAAATTAATTTGCATACAAAATTGACAATGAATGAATTTATTAAAGCAATTAATTTGGTTTTTAATAACACAATTTTTTCATTTGATAATAAATTTTATGAACAAAAATACGGATGTCCAATGGGGTCGCCTTTGTCACCGGTTATAGCTAATTTAGTTATGGAAAAGTTGGAAAGTATAGCCTTGTCAAAATTGCTTTTTGAACCAATGATATTTAAGAGATATGTTGATGATATCTTTACAATTGTTCCAGAAGTTTTTGTGGATGAAATGGTGGATGTTTTCAATTCTGTACATGACAGAATTAAATTTACAAGGGAGGTTGAAGTAAATAGTCAGTTAAGTTTTTTGGACGTTAATGTGATTAGATGTAGTAATAATAAGGTAAAACTTAATTGGTACAGAAAGCCTACTTGGTCAGGTAGGTTTTTAGATTTTAATTCACACCACCAATTCGGAAACAAAATTGGGGCATTGAGGGGTGTCATTGACAGAGCAATTAAATTGTCACATAAAGATTTTAGACAAAATAATTTACAGATAGTAAGAGAGACTTTTATTAATAATGGCTATCCAATTCAATTTATTAATAGATTGATTGCTGAGAGATTGTTTGAAATTTATAATACCGAAAATAGACATAGTGCAGGAATTGATTTTAACGGAGGCAAAATTATTGTCTTACCATATGTTCGAGGATTATCTGAAAGAATAAAAAGAAATTTTCGGAAATATAACATTCAAATTTTCTTTAAAAATCGCAATAATTTAAGTAGATTGTTTAATAATTGCAAAGATAAGGATGATTTATGCTTAAAATCAGGAGTTGTTTACAAGATTAATTGCATGGATTGTGATAAATACTATATTGGACAAACAGGTAGATATTTAAAAAAGAGAATTTATGAGCATAAATATAGTTTACGTAGCTCACATATTACTTCTGGTTTAAAAGAGCATTGTTTAAAGTTTTTACATTCTTTTGATTTTGTGAATGTGGATATTTTGGAATATGGTATTAATAATAAGTATAAACGGGAGAGTCTTGAAAGTATTCACATTTCCAAGAATCGAAATAATGTGAATTTAATGTTAGAGTCTGGTAGATTGGACAGTGTTTATCATTCCTTATTAAATTGATTGGTTTTGGACAATTTGTGTAGAGGGGGAATTTATATTTAATTTACGAAATTTGGTGGTGGGGATGAGTATATATAGATTAGAATATAAGGTTTAGATTAGTCCCTGATGAGGAGCCGTAGCGAGCTCGAAACGTTGGACAAGTCTTCAATTAGGTAAGGGTGTTGGGGACAGTCAGACTGCACTTTACTAACAAAGAATTTTTTCAGCTAATATTTTATTTTCAGATTAGTCTACGGGGGTGAATATAAACAAGGACAGTCTGACTGTCATTATCATTTTAATTTAATTTTTAATTTAATTTTTATTTTTAATTTTTATTTTTTATTTTTATTATTTATTATTTGTATTTCTTATTTTTTATTTTTTATTATTATTTTTATTTTTTATTTTTAGTTTTTATTTTTATTTTATTTTTATTTTTATTTTTATTTTTATTTTATTTTATTTTTGGTTGAAATTGATTGGACTGTAAGACCAATAAAAAATATTTATTAATTTAACAAGAAAAATATTAATAAAAATATTCCAAAATTTCAATAAAACGTATATATGAAGTAAATTAATTAAATGGCAGACTAGTAAATACATAATGAATATAACGTTATAATGATAATGCTTTAAATGAATAATTAATCATATTCGTGATGTTTGAATAATCATTTGTTATTGAGGAACAGAAGATATTAGAGTTGCTAATTTTCATTCTAAATTAATGGGCAGATCAACTTTTGCCAGTAGGTTTCCGGAATGTGTTCGAGAGAATTCGCAAAATAATATTGTGGTAGGTTTGTAGTATTGCCGCCGAGAGAGACAGAGAGAGAGAGAGAGAGAGAGAGAGAGAGAGAGAGAGAGAGAGAGAGAGAGAGAGAGAGAGAGAGAGAGAGAGAGAGCGAGAGAGAGAGAGAGAGAGAGAGCGATAGACAGAAAGACTTCGAAAGGAATCTGTTTGGAATTTACAAGCTACGTCCGCAATAAAAATATATATACATAGCTGATGCGCATCTGCGTCGGGCTCGCGATCCCTCAATAGTGAGGATTCGGGATAATCCCCATAGTATAACTATGGCAATATGCGTTTAAAGATAGCCCCCCTTTTTTACACGATGTCCACTCGGGACCGATACAATGTATCCGTGCTTAATCGGAAAAGACGTTCCCCCCGCCCTTCCTGCCGATCGTACCGCTTTGAGGATGAAAACAACGGGCTTCTCATACGTGCGCGAGTCAGAGTATTTTCAATTTCGTTTTCCACGTTGAAAAGAAGACTACGAACTACGCGTGCCAGGATCCAGGCTGTAACGGTGTGTTTGCGAACAAGTTCGGGCGCAATAATTAATATTATAGAATATTATAGAATATACTATTACGACTTGTGTGTCTAACGGTATTTGTAGGACAAACTCTTAAGGCCCTTGGCAATTACTTTTATTACAAAAGTGTTAAGGTGCATTTAGGTTACGAGGCCTTGTGGAAATCGACCCCTGCGCCGATTTCCGAGGAGCACCCGAGCGGCGACTCTGCCCAGCGGCTGTCGTTTGCGGTAAGGGCTGTCCCCGTATCCAAGACGTTGGAATCACAATACAGCATAAGAGGGATTGCGGAGTCTCCTCCCACCTGAGCGCTCATCTCATTGTTTTGCGCTTAGGATTAAGTATAATGGTAAGAGAGCTATCATAAATAAAGTAACGTTTTGCGTATTCTCTAAGATGTCTTTTATATGTGTAAATCTTATTTATTTGTTGTATTTTACTACTTAATTCTTTCATTGTTTAATTTTAATAAAGGCTTTTTCCTCCACTCATTGAGTGGAGGTTTTTTATGCCAATTAGTTTTAATAAATTCATTATTTTGCCTAATAAAAAAAGAGTTGCGTTTTTTTTCTTTATCCATTTCAAATACACATTCCATCCCCAACTTAACCTTATCCTTATCAAAACAGAGTCATTGCATGGAAATAATTATAAAATCATTATGTGCATTAGAATGGGTCATCGCGCATATTGTGGTTTGTTGTTTCCTTTTTTTATGGTATCGAAAGCGAATTGAAAAGGGAAAATAGTGAGATTTTCGTAGCGACGGTGCGGGTATAATTTCGTTTTTTTGTGTGGGTGGGTGCTGATAGAGCTACGTCCTTCGGTGTCGCCAGGTATAACGTGTACGTATAAACAGTGCGTGCATGTTCAGGCAGGGCATCGCGTGCGTCAGCAAACAGCAGCGCACGTGTTGGTAGGCGTCTCGGCGGCACGCGCGATTGTAAATTGCACCACAAGAGGAATAATGTAATCGGAAACAGAACAGGTACATTTAGCGTACCGAGGTCTGTTGCTGGAGTATAGCAAGGCAATATCTGATGGATCGGTCGATAGCATAAACGATATCGAGCGGTACAGTCGCCGCTAGGAGAGGCAAAAGGATCTTGATAGTAGTTACCTGCCACCAGCGGAGAAAATGCACGTATCCGGGGCTGCGTACATTGTGTCAAACCTGAAACTGAGAGTAGCGTCGGTTGAGGAGAAAGAGGGAGTGTCAGCCGATAGCGTGGAAAAGCGGTTTGATGGAAAATAAGAAGAAGGGAAAGGAAAGGAAGAATCTAGGCGATGGAGTACGTGAGAATGTAGAAGCCCCGTGCCAGCATGGCAGAGGAACATCTGCCCCTCTGCTGGAGTTACCGATGATGTACACGTAGTGACAAATCGCGCGTCGCTGAGAATAGATGGCGCAAAGGGGTAGCAAAGCGATGACGGGAAAGTAGAGGTGGAAAGGAGTATGAGCGACTGGAGGAATCGCGGGGATAATCGAACGTCGAATGGGTTAAACTTCAACAAAGAGCCCCATTCTCGCTGAAAGGCGCGAACGCGCGTACAGGTAATGAGCCGCAAGAGGTTTTCTGCGGGCATGCATTACTTACCAGAAGGTAGGGCATCGAACATCGCAATGCCCATAAATAGTTTGTTTTACATTCGGCGAAAAGAAGCAAGCGTCGAGTAGTTGCATCGGACGTGGATGACGGGTGCTGGCGAACTGCCAGGTATGCGATGCGCCAAATGCGAATTTCACAACGCCGTACTCCGAGAGAAATAGGGAAACGGATCGGCTGGGGCGCAGAGACATTGAGTTCTGCTCCCCAGCAATCTATTGTGAAGAGTGATAGTAGAGAGAAAATGTTGGAGGCGGGGCCAGTAAATGTCGACGAGCGACTTAGCGTGCCAAAGACTGAAGAGGTAGAGGATGGGGGAAAAGGTGGGGGTCAGCCAACAGAATTTCACTATAAATTACCGAAGGATAAACCGCACGACCTGTAACCGAACTGCAGAGAAGTGGTGGCTCTGACCCCACATCGCCGGGGGAAGTTGGAACCCAAATTGCCCTGGTGGAAAATTCGTAAAGTTTAGCGCCGAAACCGATAGAAAATTATCAGAGTGTTGAAAAGGTTATAGCGACGCGATGAGAGATTCGCCTGCGTTAGTGGAGCGGGAAAGAGAAAATGCGACGATGCGGTGCGTGATAAAGAAAGTTATAGCGGAAACGAGCGGGGACAATCGTAACTTTATAGCGGTAAAACTAGGTGGGATAAAATATACAGCATTGTTTGACCCGGACGCGAGTCATTCTTTAGTAGGAACAAAAATCGCAGAGAGATTTAAAATACGGTTAAAGGAGGGCGACTCGTGTATTAAGAATGCGCATGGAGAGATTACGTGAAGTTTAGGGGTTCTTCATGTCGGTTTAGAGGTAGGGAGGATTACACAAGTAATAGAGTTCAAAGTCGTATCTATGTTAGACCACGACATAATATTGAGGATGGATTTTTGTAGAAAATTTGATTGTGACACGCGGCTAGGACGTGGTCTGCGGAGAATGCGGGAGGGCGAGTGGAGAACTTTTGCGCGCGAAAGTAGCGACGGAGAAGCGATGATTCACGCGGAGTGCGCAGGCATTTCGCAGCTTAACGAAAGTGAGCATACGGAAGTACAGCGGCTGGTAGAAGAGATTTTCGATCTGAAACCTACATAGGAAGGGTAACGCGACTCAGGCAAAACCACATTGACGTTCAAGGTGCAGTGCCCGTTACGAGTACGTGCAGTGATCGACATTACAGTATAACGAATGACGTCCGTCGTTAGTGCTCCCGTTCCACGCGGCGATGGTGCACCCTCGGTTAAATGCGATAGTCCCCCCGAATCCAGGCCAAGTGTATAGAATGAGCCGAGAGTCCTCGACTCGTTTGTCGTCGAGGCAAAAACAAGAAGAAAAAAAAACAAAATTATCATCGTCTCGCCGAGCTGTAAAATATATAGGAGAAACCCCCTACTGATGCAAGAAGGCACGAGCCCACAGCTTTTATCCGAATATAGATATTTAAGGATGATGCACGGAAGCACAATCGGCGCGGTCGGATCAGGTGCGAACAAAGCGGAAAAGCAGGCCGATATATAAGTTGGGCGCCAAATTTGCGGTAGATGGTGAACACCGAACTAATTGGCGCACTGGGCCAAATAATAGTCTATGGCACATCGCCTGCTTCGTCACGCCAGGATGTGTCGAATACGAGTGCGTAAGGCTAAAAAAAGAAGGAAGAGGTTGAACGACTGAGGAAAGACGACGTGATAGTGCGCTCGGAGAATGATTAGAGAAGCGCGCCGGTTTTAGTGAAACAGCCGAATGACAGTTTTTGGTTTTGCATTCACTTTCGTGACCATAATAAGGTGACACATAAAAACATGTATCCAATTCCGAACATCGATAGTATCCTTGGCAAATTGAAGAGAGCAAAGTATCTGACCAAAATCGATTTAAAGTAGGCCTCCCACGTATTAAATTCCTATTTAAAAATCACGTATTATATCACGTATTAATTCCTATTTAAAAAATTATCAAACCAAATTTTATTTTAAATGATTAATCACTTTAACTATCAAAAGCGCTTTATAGTTTCAGAAGCTTTATTTTTCGATTTCTTTTTTATTATCACAATATTATTTAAGTACAACGAAGACAAACCATGAAGTGTAAAGTCAATAGGCATAGGAGTAACTGCTATCGAGAAATATTTAAAAATAGAGATTGCGACGAGACAATAGTCTCGCGCAGAAATTATAATTATAAATAAGTCCCGAAGTCGCGAGCGGTGCGGCGCGGCGCGGGGATAAAGCGCCGGCAGCCGCGAGGATGAGCGAGCGCTCTCGGGCCGCAGGCAGCTCGAAGAGCAGCGGCGAGCGATAATTCACGAATCAATTCGCGAATTCTCGCGAGCGGCGACGGCGCTGCCTAATACTAAGGCGCGGTACAGTGCGGTAAGGGGAGAGCGAGCGCTCTCTCCCAAGTCTCAAATAGAGCCGTACTGACTGCAAAAATTCAGTGTGCCAGCGACCTCGAAACTGGCTTTCGAGGGGGACCTGTCGTCGGCGCGATAGCGGGCGACAAGTCCCAGCACACTCGGGGCGAGACGCGAACACGAAATAGATAATAAATAAAATTGTGTAATTACGCTCATGCGGAGCGTTAAATTTAAGTGTTTACAAAATTATTTTAATTTTGTACATCATAAAATAAATATATTTTATGATATTTTTTATTTTTGTTACAGCGGATAATGGCGCGATAAAACGGGTGTCAGAATTGCGGCTAAGCTATCAAATGGCTGACAAATAAGATAGTTTATTAGTTTATTATTATTTAATTTTCTTGATCATTTTTATTAAATTTTGTTAAATAAATTTGTTTATTATTTAATAAATTAAAACTTATTTAGATCCCAAATCCAGCAACGAAAAGAAAAAAATTAAAAATTGCAAATAAATTAAATAAAATTTCAATTCAAACTCTGGCGGGTTGAGCGAGAGTGAGAATTGAATTTCGCAGGTTCGGCGTGTACTAGAACAAACTTGGTGGCGGGTTGAGCGACCAAGGGCTTAGGCGTGTTGAGCGTGAGCCAAAGTATAGTACACACCGTAAAAATTAAAAACAAATTATCTTGCGCAAACGAACCTAGTGGCGCGTTGAGCGACTACGGGCCGAGGCGGGTTGAGCCGGAGCCACTCGTTTATGCAAGTTAAAACGAATCGAACATAGCCTTTGGTGGGGTGAAAAGAACCCGATGGCGTGCTGAGCGATCGGGGCCGAGGCGCGTTGAGCCGGAGCACGAACTAGCTCTCACCAAAGTGCTCATGTTACAAGATGTTTTGCTCGAACAAAATGGCTTCAATATAGTGGCATAAGTCTCCTAGTTCCTTAAACGAAACGCATTATATGAAACGTATATTTTCAATGTAATATTAAAGAAATGAAAAATTTATGTAAAAACAACTTTCTTGCAATTGCACTATTTCAAAAGTAATTATTTATTTATATAAAAAATATAAATTCTTCTTAAAATACTCGAATATATCTAGATATTATATATATATATTCGTCGAGATACAAAATGAATGAAGAGAAACTTTACAGAATTGGAGGAAAATTACCAGTACAACATATGAATGATTGTTTTTAATGGCTTAGGCCAGTCTAGAATTTTCGAGTAATTTTTTAGAAAAATCCATTTTTTTTTCGATTGTCCATGAAGATCAACAAAATAATGCGTCAAAAGATGATAGTTGGGAAAATTATTTAAATACATTGTCGTTGAATTTTCGTGCAAGATCTCCTGGTCTGTCTCTGTCATCGCTCGAAAAAAGAAGAGTTAGATGATCGGAGACACGCGCTAAAGCTACAAATATATTGGATCTGTATAAATAGAAGCTAGCCCTTCCACTTCAATTTTGTGGAGCTATCAAATCAATATATGAATGACTGACCAGTGAAAATTTTTGAACTCGATGCATTGGCGATTCTATACAAAATACTGACAAGCATTTCCAAGTTACTCCGTGGACATTGGTCGGGCAATTGATTAGTTAAATTGATAATTGGTAAAACCTTTTTGTCTACGGCTATAAATATTACAGGTTATTTGTAGTATGATGGATTCTCAACAATTGAATTGAAAGTCGGGCGAAACCGGACATGAACATGCTTGCAGAGACACCATTGGTTCTACAAGTAAAAGAAACTAAGATCAGATTTTGATATTATCTACTTTAAAATTGTAATGTCCTGCAACCTCCCATAAAGCATATGAAATATTTCTATTTTTCATATCAATCAAGTAGAGCACAACTGCAAACGATATCAGAAATTAGACTCGTTCATTTGTAGCTAACTTTCCCTTCGATTTTTAAGTAGAAGCCTGTAAATAAATCTTTATCTGCCTGACTTTAATTATTCTTTTTCAATCAGTCGTGAAAAATAGTTTCACGTTGAGTATTTTAAGTAAATCATCTATTTTACAAGACTAATACCTTCTTTCAACTGAACAAGAAAGGCAGATAAAGAAAAACTATGTTAATCCCTTTTTATTCAATACATTATACATGTATGTAGCTATTTGATTTTCTAATGGTAGCATATGAATTTTATGTATTTTGACAATGACATAATTTTGAGAAACTAAATCAATTTCTTAATTGAAGGACCAAATTTCCAAAAACATCACGTTTTTAAAATTATTTCATACTTTTGAAATGCGATTTTCTAAAAAATTTAACTAAAATTCACCAAAATTTACATTTCAACATGTACTTTAATTGTACTTTTGTCGACTGCTCATATACAAATTAATAAATATTTTTTTCATTGGTCTTACAGTCCAATCAAATCAATCGAAAACAATATGTAACAATATCAATACATATCTACATTAACATTGATACATCAATACACAAAAATAATAAAAATTAAAATTAAAATTAAAAATTATAATGACAGTTAGATTGTCCTTGTAATTTAATTTAATTCCTTTTTGCACCTTACTAACAAAAAAATTTTTTTCAGCTAATATTTTATTTTCAGATTAGTCTACGGAGGTGACTATATACAAGGACAGACTGTATACAAGACATTATTTTTGTGTATTGATGTATTAATGTTAATGCAGATATGTATTGATATTGTTACGTATTGTTACGTATTGTTGTCGATTGATTTGATTGGACTGTAAGATGAATGAAAAAATATTTATTAATTTCAACATGTAATTTAACAATGTTCCTGTGACAGATCCTTGGTAGTAAAAAGGTATGATTATGTAAGTCAATTGATCCATCTAATAATGAGGAGAAATGAACTACTCAAAACTGTGACCAAAATGATCTTATTTGAATGCATTATTCCAGCACTTCCACACCGCTTTCGCACGGTACACAAAATAACAATTTCCACACCTGCAAATATCGATAGTCACATAAAACTTATGCTTCAATGACGAGCAGTCTACAATCTTACACATTTAATGTGATCATGATTTCAGAAAACGCAAAACGTGTTTAAATCAATCGATCAATTTATTTGTTAGTTAATATACAGATAGCAATGCGTGTCGCATAGCGCTTCATGGGTAGTAGTGTTCTATCTACTACCCTTCGCTTCACTGTATTATACTACGCCACTTAGTTCGTTAATTGTTCTAACGCCAGACATTGGAGAAAAAATAAGTGGTTCTGAAAAAAACAACATTTAATTTGTAGGATAGGCCAAATGGAAATTTTTTTAAAATTCGAGGTAATGAACTATTTTCAATACGAATTTAATGAAATTCAGTGCTCAAAAATAGATTTCATATGTATTACTAATACAATGACACACTCTGTGCTTGACTACTATTAATTTTTTTTGAGCGAAACTTTATTTCAGCAGCTCCATTAACACTAACAAACGCGCTTATTTTGCCTTGATTAAAAATTTATTGGGCTTTTCTCTTATTACTTGCAAGAGTTGTAGCGCTCAGAAGATAAATTTAGCGCTATTGTTTTGAAAAGTACTAATTATCATTCATGTTTGATTTTTTTCGAATTACTTCAAATCTTAATTATACGTAAAATATTATAGTTCATTCTTTAAGAAACTTTATAGAAGAATATAATTATATTAAAATTTACTTTCTGTTTAACAGAACGATTGAAAGTAATAATTTTGCATCGAGCACTCCTTTACGCTTATAATCATAATTTTCACATATAATACCGTGATTGAAAAAGTGGTATGCAAACTTATTGTACAGCTGTTACCTAATTTCTACATATTTATATTTACGCCTTAATTAGACGCAAAATCTACGTACTCAATGTTACAGAATCAACGTTTACGGTTCGGGCACAGCGCAATCGCCTAGAATTTGTTTCAGACGAGGCGTCAGTAAAGCCGTGAATTCAAATTCTTGTGCATTAAGTCATCGTTTTTTGTTGATGGACCACACATCTCTCGATCCCTTTTTAGTTTTACCTTAGCCCATGGATAGCAAGCACTTATGGGTTTTCATAAGCAGCAAGTCAGCACATGCGGTTGAAATCGGAACACTTGAAAACCGAGATTATTTGATAGACTGGTTTAATCAAAAGACATCAATAATGCAAAATTAAATTTAAAAACGACAACCTATTAAAAATAATAGCCAGATTTAACAGCATTATTCCAGATCCGAGATGGAATTTTGCATATTTTTAATCTGAAATGCTATTTTCATAAATATTTTAATAAATAAACGAAACATAATTTTATTAGAATTCCAAACACCTATTACAATATTCAATTAAATCTTATTTTCAATTAGTTTGATCAATTTTTTTTTAGATATGGAATTTTGAACTTATTTTATTATAACCTATTTTAATTAATAAAAGAAAAAAAGATTTCATATTACCTGCATCCAATCATAAATATTAATTATTTTTTTTGACTCAAGATGCAACTTGTACATTATGTTTATGTCTGGATAAGTATGAAGAATTTCATTTTGGATAGACGTACAGCAGACACACTAAAATTTTTTTGATTATTACAGTGAAAATTTCTAGAATATTTATATATTTTCCAGATACCTCAAAAAAATAATTTGGATCGCTTAAGCTAATGTGTATTGCTGCTTTCGATGGACCACGAATGTAATTTTTTATCATATATGCATCATTAAAACAAAACATTTCATTCATTGGCACGTAATGTGGACTTATCAAATACTTTGCAAATATTTCTTCATCTAAGTATTTAACAAAATTTTTACGTGCTTTATTGTAAGCTGAGGAATCTGGTTGCATAGATTTTATTCTCAGAACCTAATAAAAATATGATTATTGAAATAAGATAGACAATAGATGATTCAATTTATTTCTGAAAGTTACGCAATAAGTCTCTTGATTTAAAAAAGCTAATGTTGTTAGAAAACTTATTTATTTTTCAATGGAATTTCCTGAACGTTTATCTAACAATATTCTAATTTTGTAAAACCATGAGAAAATAATTATTTCGGAATAAATTTCAAATAGGCAATTCATGATTTTTTTTGTAAAATTGTGGACTTTATTGGTGATTTCAAAAGTACTCACTTCCACATTTCGACACGAACGTTGTTTATTTTTGTTGTTTAACAGTAAATATTAGTCCCTGAAGTTTAGTTTGAATTATTTAATCGCTGAAGATGTATCAAAACAGTACGAAACATCGGACTAAGATATAAGAATATTCGATGAATTTAGATGGTGGGGTAATGAGGTTATCCATTACCAACTTAGCATATAGATTATATTTATATTTATTTTTAACTTTTACTATTATTATTATTTTTTTAATAATATTTTTAATAATATAAGTTATTTTTATTTTAATAAGATAAATTATTCTTATTTTGAGTAGTAATTTATATTTCCGATTATATGGGGGAGATTATAAACAAGAATAGTCCGACTGTCATTAAATAATTTTAAGTGCAAAAAAGATTTGTTCATCCAATTCTTAAACACATATTTAAATGTACAATTTGTTTACAACTACCAGTGGAAGCAATACCAACCATTGAATATTTGCTGAATCTGTGCAGGATATTTAATTAATAATATTGGCATAATAAATAATTAAATAGTTATCGTATATAAATAGATGAGACTAATTTAATAAGTAAAATTATTAGACTGTTCTTTATAAGGATTATGTAAGGAAAAGTGGCTATAATTATAATAAAGTGGAAGAAGACCATTTTATACGTTCCGTCCTATACGGCGTGCTGCACTCGATAGAAAGATGATATATACTTTAATATTAGACGTATGATACTTGTTTATGAACAAAGAAAGTTATAATCTAAACGCATTGAGTATTGCAAAAAAAAATGAATGATCAAATATTTTATTAAATACCTCTTATAAAATAAAAATATAAAGCAAAGAATTTATAATGTCTTATATAGTGAATATTTGGTAGTATTTGTCGATGGTTCGTTATATTATTTTATATTAGGTCCTCTCTTATCTTTCAGACGTGCCCAAAAATAATCTAAAACGACGCGTACAAAATAATCTTTTGTCAAATTGCAGATACTATATAGAAAGAACATTTTAATATAAAGCATCGCTTTTCTTAAATAATTTAAGTATTAAATATATTAACTTATATTATTACTGCTTGTTGAAAACACGTCGGTTTTTGCACAATAAGCAATATATCTTGGATTTTCAGAGACTTATTGACTTGGCTTCATGATTATAATTAATATAGAATCATATTTACACACCTCTTTGAGCTGCGTTCGATTTTTTATTGTACTATTTGCTTCAAATGATGAATCTACTCTATAAATATCTAAACTTGCGTTTTTGATTATTTTTTCATAATACTTGATTTTGTCTATTACATGTTTTAACGTAACATTATGATTATTTAAAATATTTAACATAGACGCTATATTCTCCAATAGTTCTTCTTTTGATAAAAAACTTATGAGTTGAATAGATTTTTTATATTCCACTGTTTCATATAGATTAACGTTATGAACAGCCTTTGCATAAATTTCGCGGAACTAAAATAATAAACGTATATTTAATTTATTTATGACTTCGTTAATCATTATTAAAACATAATTTTATATATATATATATATATATATATATATATATATATATATATATATACATAGATATATATATATACACACTTACATGTTTGCCTAATGGAAAATCATGTAAATTTTCAGTGAATGTATATAAGCATTTGAGTATGATTGAAAAATTATTAAAGTACTCATGAAAATCTTTTAAAAGCTGTATAATTAGTTCCTGAAATAGATAATGATTACTTTAGATATTGGATACAGTTTTAAAATAATTAATAATACATGTTTATGAACAATTTTACCTTTAATTCCTTGTTATTAGCACTAGTTTTATTTATAGACTGGAGATATTTTCTTAAAGATTTCAGTTTCTTTATTTGGGTCATATCGTCGTCCCTTAATTTCATTATACGAACGCCAATCTCGTCTTGATTACAACATGCTATTTTTTCATTCTGTCCATAAAAGTGTTTCCAAATGCATATCTAAATATTTCAAACGAATTAAGAAGACTAATTTGAAAATTATAATATGAAAAACTGCCCGATAATTAGAATTAGCTTCACACCGAATAATGCTTCAAAATAAAAAATTTTATTGAAAGCATCAAATTTTCAAGTATTCAATCATATAATGTCAGGAATTAACTTTTTTATTAGATTGATTCAAAAGTTCCAATCTGATATTGAATAAATATTTTGAGTTCTGAAATAGTGGATAAAATATCATTATTGAATGAGGACTCCATCCTTCTTCATTTTAGTTAGGTAACAAATTCGTTATTTCTACCGTCGAACACATTTCAACGTGCTCAAACATATGCGTTATAAGTATAGTGCGAATAAGCCTCCGAAGCTATAATAAATGCTCGAATATCATTCCCGCGTAATTGAGAAGCCGAGCACACAAGATGACGAATTTCTGCAAAGGCATCGGCCCGACGCGCTAAGTATAAACATGTAGTAGGCATGACCGCCAGTGCTCGACCTACAAAAAAGGAGATCAAAGCAGAGAGAAGAACTTTAGCCGCGGTATAAACGAGAGGCCCCGAGCTCGAAGATGAAAAGATTACACGTATCTTAAATTATTTTATTAGATTAAACGATCACGTACACCCCGGTTGGCTCGTCGCCGCTACGGTCGCGATACCTTTAGATAATATTGGGTGTACAAATGTTTCTTCCGTTTTTTTATAAAAAAATAAGAATTTATTAGAAAAAAGGTACAAATAATGGCATTCAAAATATTGCCCATCACTTTCTACTACTGTTGATACTACTTTCTACAACTTTCGCGCAGCAAATGGATACCCCGTCTAAAAAATTGCTCATCTTTTGAGATGATCCATGAATCGACCCATTTCTTCAATTCCTCGTAAGAAGTTAAATGCTGCTCAACCAGACCATGAGTTCGGACAGAATAGGTGGTAGTCTGCAGGAGCAATGTCTGGTAAATATGGCGGATGGTGTAGGAGTCCCAATTCAGTGCTTCTAACGTTTCCTTTACGATTTTTGCAACATGTGACCGAGCGTTGTTATGCTATAATGTAAATCGTAATAGATTACTCCAAGCTGATTCCACAAAATGGACAGCATTAGCTTCTTGCCATAAATGTTTGGCTTGGCCGTCGAAGTAAAGGCATGCCTGGGCTTACCCCATGATTTCCTACGCTTGGGGTTGTCGTAGTCAATCCACTTTTTGTCTTCCGTCACGATTAGATGTAGAAATTCTTTGCGAATTTGTCTTTTGAGCAATTGTTCGCAAGCGAATAAGCGACGCTCGACGTCTCTTAGCTTCAGTTCGTAGGGAGCCCAATTTCTTTGCTTTTGGACGATACCCAGGATTTTGACACATTGTGAAATAGCTTGCTGAGTCACTTCTTACTCTGGTCCAAGTTCTTCTTGTGTTTGGTACGGATCTTCATCCAATAAAGCTTCCAATTTTATGTCACCATACATTTTGGACCTTCCACTGCGTGTTTTGTCCTCTACGCCAAAATCATCAGTTTTAAATTTTTGGAACAACTCCTGACAACTTTTCTCACTCAAATTAACATCACCCTATGCTTCTATGAGTAGCGGATGTCCTTCAGCTGCAGATTGCATTAAATGAAAGATGTAAATTAACAATTTGCGCAAATGACGCTTATTTGGCTCAAAACTTGACATCTTAACACGATGAAAACTAAGTGATGCTAGCAAAAAGTCAGAGGTATTAAATGGTTATACTGTTTCCAGATGTCAACATATACTATGCAACTTTTTACAGATCACAATTTCGATGTTATCTTATCGGCGGCGCCATCTTTTCAAAACGGCGAAAACTTATTTGTACACCTAATAGCCGCCGAAAAGGCGTTAGGTTCAGGAGAGCACGCCAGCTCGTTCCTTTTGCGATCGAGCGCCTACTATAACAGATGGTCAGAAGAGGAAATCCCCTGCCGTGGGTCGAATTTCATGTAGAGAAAGGGTGAGTAGTGCGACTGCCGTTTTATTAACTTAGGCGTTAGTAGGTGGCGTGCAGGGTACGTAAGGTTATTCAGAACTCGAAGTTTATTATTAGGTACATCGATTCGATCATTGCGGGAGATCGGCGCAGAATGACGCTTTACGGCGCTTGGATCACGTAAGATTTTGGATAGACGGCGATATCGGGCTTACGTGCGCTGGGGGGGCTAACTCGGAACAGTTTCATTCGTGTCGGAGATTTCGAGTCGGTCTTGAGGCTCTCGAACCATTTTCCTGAAAGAGAACGGGAGCGGCTAGTTATATCGTGGCTAACTATACCTGTCTCTCGTCTCATTCTCCTGATAGAGAACGGGAGCAGCTACCAAAGATAGCCTATCGTAATTCGACCGGCTCGGTTAATGGAAGCCCGTAGAGGGCGGTAAATGACAAGAGAAGCGAGCAGCGCAGCATTTCCGTCATTTTGTTGTAGACGCGGGACGAAAGACTCGCGGGGTCTTGCGCTCTCGGACCAGCGGACCAAGATCTTAGATTTAAGGTTATAATGGCGAGTAATTTCGAAAGAGGGCATGGAATCGAGCGTCAACAGGTCTACACGACCTGAAGAAGTGCGGCGGGTGAATCACGCGAGGCTACAACAGGGCGTTATCCGAGCGGTTTCCTAGCTCTCAATTTCCTTCCCTAGTCGATCGGCACTCTCGGACACGTTTCCGCGGTCGTGAGTGGGTGTCATGGATACTGCCCGCGGAGACTTTACTTCTTTTTATGAGCTTTAAGTAGGATATAAGGGCATAGGTTTAGGAGGCGAGAACGAACGATGTGCGAGATTCGAACCCGACGGCGAGATACGAAAACAGGTATTATTACTGCGTTACCTGATGTCTAGGCTATCTGATTCATAGGCTACCAGATGTACAGGCTACCGAAAGTATAGGCTACTGACTAGATAAGTAATAATCATTGTTAACATCAAATGGACGTTGTATTCTATGGTTACATACTCTCGAACCCTGCTCCTACCTTTATAGCTTGCTGAGATCATTTGAGAGATTACTGGTCGGGACTCACAAGGAAAAGGGGTTTAGACCCCGACGCGCAAGCGTCTGGCGCCTGGATATTAAGGTAAGGAATTAACACTATCGGTAATCTGGAGCCTTGCAGCGGTCTACTATCCGGCTATGGCCTGGCTGAATCAGAAAAATCGATCTAACATATTGCAAAGAATTCGAATTCCTAGAGCGTTGGAGACTTCCCTACATACTCACATTTTCTGGAAAGAGCCTTTCAATTTCGTAAATGTAATGAACAGTGTTCTAGAAATGTGAATATTGTTAAAATAAAGCTTAGTGGCATAAGAATCTACTACTTGAATTTTAAGATAAGGTCTTAGTGCATAAATGATAATATAGACGCGTTTTCGTTTCGACAAAATAGTCAGTTGAATTCTAAAGAGAATGAATGTATGGTTCTCTCTCTCTCTCCCTCTCCCTCTCACTCTCTCTCTCTCTCTCTCTCTCTCTCTCTCTCTCTCTCTCTCTCTTCTGCTGAATATATAGCATAATCACTTCTATTTAATTATAATAAGAATCAGTAATTATTTTTATAAAATTTGTTTTCAGATTAGCATGATTATGGTCAACAACTTGTCTATAAATAAACTTGACCAAAACATGGGTTTCTTTTTGTAGCTTCACCTTTTTTAAATTTGTTAAACAGTTTTCTGTAAATTTTTGCAATTCTCTCTGTATTCGCTACAAACATCGTTATGACATTCAGAAAGCTACATTGAAAATAATAAATAAATTTTTATACAGATAATAGAAATGGTCCGATAATCTATTGGAATTCGTAAGGAATTTCTTGATCGATAAAAAATAATAGAAGTTTCTAAATTTTATGGCACGATAAGCTTCAAATTTCCGTCACAACTAACACAGAAACTGAAGAAAATATAAACTACTCGTGTAGGAATAAATATTAAACTGCATTTACAATGTTAACAAATGTCAACTGCTAAAGAGCTGATCTTTACTTGGTAAAACATAAGTAGGCAATCATGTGACACACATATTTAGAATACATAGACAAGGATCAAAACAATATAACATATATAAATATGTTTCGCGTATATTATTTGTAATAATAATTATTGTATAATATATTGGCTATACAAGTAATGTTATGGATTAAGTTAGAATAATCACTACTTATATTAAAATCGTTGAAAGTAATTTAACGTCTATTTAATGTAAAAACTGAAAGCACGTTAATTAAAATCTTTCAATCGTTATTTAACATTAAAAGCAACACTTTGGTCAAAATGTGCGCGGTCACGTTTATTGCCGCGACGTGGACTGTGGCATGGATGCCTTAGCGTGTTTGGCGATGTTAAAGCATCGACCAAGATCGAGTTTTACTTAGTCATGGGTGGTCCCGTACCCTTGATCTAAGAAACAACGCAGAGAAAAATGATACGGTTAAATAATTATTATTTGGCCGAACCTGCGTTGCGGGCATAAATGATGAAATATTTGACCAAAGAGGTTTGTTCGAAAAATAATACATTTTAAATTTTGGTGTAATAAATGTGTGCTCTGAACATTGGCGAGGCGCTTTCTCGAGTCGGAGGCAGAGAAGCGATTGAAAAAGTTGATGTTCTAGAGAGAGTTCGGCGGCAACTTCGCAGCACAACAAATAAAAAAAAGAATTATAGTTGCATAGAAACGAGAGTTCAGTTTACCTCCAGACGTCGAGCAAACAAGGTAATTTAAATCAATAATTTTTAAAATAATTTAGTAATTTTCATTTCAATAAATAACAAGTAAGTTTCCGGAGTATGTCAAATGATGATATCACCAGTGGATCCCCGGCAGAAATGTTAAACCGCATGTGTTATATTTGTAGTTTTTGTATCTGTCAACAATTTTGCAGCTTTATATTTGAGCATTTCTTTCAGTATCGTTTATTTTATCGAGTAAAATAATCGCATCCAAGTAAGTTTACATTTTCAAGTTGTCAAAATCCAAGTTTGCATCCAAATAAACGTCGTTTACGGGAAGCGCTGCTCCGATTCGCTAACATGAGGAATATTGCGGAAAGACCTATGGATTGCTTTCGAAAACTTATGGGGCGGCAAGTAGTTGTCAATGAACGTGACGCGAGTGGTTCAAACAGTTCAAAAGTGGTGACTTTGAAGTTGGCGACAACGATCGCTTTGGAAAGCCGAAAAGCTTTGAAGAGGAGGAATTAGACGCTTTGCTATGACTAATTTGTGTACTAACAAACAACACAGCAATTGCAATCAGACATGCTCTGTTCGGCGATCCCTAACAGCAGCAGATCTATAAACCACCGGCACGCCAGATCACACATTCGAACGCTGAACAGTACCTATTCATAGAAAGGCTGGAAGAAGCCTACGAGAGTTCAAATATGCCCGCAGCAGATACATGACAGTTGATTTTGGGAATTTTAAGGGCACGGAAATCGTATATTCGATCACAGCGCACAAAGATTGTAGAAACACCGATACAACTAGTCATGTGATACATGTAGATATGGCAGATAGTCAACTATGCTTGAATGATAAAAAAACAGATCTGTTCCTCAATATTGATGATCAGCAGATGACAGAACGATGTAAGGTGTAAAAATCCTTAAAATACGATATCATCATAGGAATAAATGTCTTGATACAATTATAAATGACCGTTACCTTTGCCGAAGCAACCTGGTATACGCGATGGAAACTCACTAAACACCTTATGATACAACCCAACAGCAATCTTCAATCTATCACTGCTATTCGTACGATAAACGCAGTAAATGCAGTAAATGCACCTACGAAGGTTGATTGATAAGTTTCCGGCTCGACCAAGAAAAACAACGTTTTTAAGAATTTTCTTTTATTTTTCAATATAATCTCTTCGAAGGCTAATACATTTCTCACAGCGGTGTCCTAGTCTAATAATACCATGTCTATAGATTGATTCGTCAAGATCCTAAAAATACCCATTTACAACTTCGATTACTTCTTCATTGTCCGCAAATCTTACCTCCAAGCCATTTTTTGAGGTTAGGAAACAGATTATAGTTACTCGGGGCTAGGTCTGGAGAGTAGGGAGGGTGCGGCATCAATTCAAACTTCAGATCGTTGATTTTAGCCATCGCAACGACTGACGTGTGCGCTGGTGCGTTATCGTGAGGAAACAAGATTTTTTTCTTCGCCAGATGAGGTCGTTTAATTTTCACTTCCTGGCTCAAACGTGGCAATAATCTGCGTAGTATTGACCAGTGATAGTTTTACCCTTTTCAAGGTAATCAACGTATATAATACCTCTTGCATCCCATAAAACAGTAGCCATAACCTTGTTAGCCGAAAAAATTGTTTTTACCTTCTTCAGAGTTGGTTCCCCTGCTCCAATCCATTGTTTAGATTATTTTTTGGTTTCAGGAGTGTAGTGGTAGACCCAAGTTTCATCAACGGTTACGAATCGATGCAAAAATTCACTTGGAATAGAATTTCACTACGCTTATAGAACGCCAGATTGGCGGTAGAAACGGTCTTTTGAATCAATTTTTGGCCGACTGTTAGCAAACGTGGCACCCATCCTGCACAGAGCTTTTCCATATACAAATGTTGGTGCAAAATATTTTGTACACGTTCATATGACATCTTACAGGTCTCAGCTATCTCACGCACTTTTAATCTGCGGTTTTTCAGCACTATTTGATGGATTTTTTCGATCATATCTGAAGTTGTGACCTCAATGGGGCGTCCTGAGCGAGGCTCATCAGAGGTGCTCACACGACCCTTTTGAAATTCGGAAACCCACTGTTTAACGGTTGAATATGATGGGGAGGATGTCCTCAGTGTTGAGTCCAGCTCTTCTTTAATTTCCTTCGGCATTAACCCCTTCAAATAAAAGTATTTGATGACAGCACGGTTTTCCAGCTTTTCCATTTTTACGAAAAACACAGAGGCGTCTTATTCAGCGTGCTCTCAAACCTAAACTAACATGGCGATCAGACTGAAACTGTAGCTGCAGGCTATCTACGGATGGTACTATAGAACGCCACCTCAAGGTAGGCCTAGTTGCTCCATCTCTTGATCAGCCGAAAACTTATCAATCCACCCTCGTATACCATATCGTGCACGACCATCGACCGATTAAAGAAAGGTTGTGTTGTTTCCCTGACCGATTGCTGAAGCAGAAATGCGACGAGGTAGACAGTTTACTGGATGAAGGAATCATCGACCCTTCAGAATGTTCGTGGTGTAGCTGTCTAGTAATGATGCCCAAGAACGATGGGAAGATTCATTTCTGTACCGATTACAGGGCGGTTAACCAAGTGACGAGAAAAGACATTTATCCACTGCCTCTCATGGATGTCCTATTGAAAATACTGTATGACGCTCGATATGTATCTAAAATAGATTTGAACCTGGCGTATCACCAGATTCCCTTTGATAATGAAAGAAAAAAGATAACGGGCTTTGCAATTCTGCAAAAAGCACTATTCCAATATACCAGGATTCCGTAAGCGTTGATGAATGTCTCAGTCAGCTTTTAGCGGGGTATGAATATCGCTTTCTGACCCAATGGCTAACCCGCCTCAATGAAGTTGGGCTTCAAATTCACAAGGGTAAATCTGAATACTACTATCTAAAGTGAGATACCTGCATATTGTATGAACGAACGGACTGTATGCAGATCCGGAGAAAATTAGATCCGTAACTAAATACCTGCTACCCACCAATCTTAAGCAGGTAACAGCAGGTGAGTACCTAACTTAGAATGGTAGGGTCGTATGTGCACTTTATCCTTAGTGGGCGTTAAAGTGCCACAGACAAATTTATTACGGTAAAACGTGAAATGATACTGGAAAAAATCTCATGAAGAGGTCTTAAAATAGCTGAAAATCTTACTAAATCAAGCTCCTGTATCAGCAACACTTTACGCAAAATTAGCTGTCTGTTCTATAGGCAGATGCGAACAATTCTGCTCTCGGTGCCGTATCAAACCAATATATAGAAGACGAAGAGCACCCTATTTCATATTCAAGAGGGCATTAACCAAGCCAGAGATAAATTATATGATTGCCGAAACGCAATGCTTTATGGTGTTATGGGTAGTTGAAAAATTTCATGGATACCTGCTGGAATTGACGTCCACGTTAAATTGTCAGGAAAGTTTCTTCTATCATCAATAAACTAGAAGATGTGAACAATAGGAAAAAACGAGAATAAACATTTCGGATATAAAAAAATATTATCCACTTAACGAACACTAAATTAGCTCCGTAAATGCAACCAACGGTGGGTTACGCTTCTGACAGTGAAGCGTTCCATAAGACGGAATCCTTTGAAGCGTCGCTCAGCAAGATTAAAGTCCACTGAAACCCACATGAGGCCATCATGTATACATCGCTTCATCAAATAATTTCGAGCAGCCCCCTACGTACCAGTAAGGTCCATGACTCCATAGATAAGCTCTACTAAAGCATCAACCAGTAGTCAAAAGAACAGGATCACTTGTTTTCGTAAGCACTCCAGAGAATGATGACGTCCGCCTATGTCCTGGCAATCAATATGCGTTTACACGCTCCTTTACGACACAGAAAACAGGCAGATGAAAGCTGCGATCAACATCACTATGGAATGAAAACTTTTACTACCACAGAAAATAATCATCCCGATAAAATACAAAAGTATAGAATAAACTCTGCGTGACGACCGCATCAGTACCGATAGAAAAGCTCGTAATTCTTCAAAACGATATTGACGAGGAAAATCGATCTCGAGTGGATACGTCAAACACAAGGCACACCTTCGTTTCCCATCCCCGAATGTAATCGTATCATGAATTCTTCAAAGACCATCTGTGATTAAACGAGCTTTCCACGCGTCACTTTTGGAAGGAGTTTGTAATCGCCTAAATCCCCGTTACGTATATTAATGAAATTCCAGTGTTTGCGCGCGTGTACGAAAGTGAGCAAAGTAAGAAGCGCGAGAGAACATAGCATAGCATTGCGAAGGTGAATAAAGAAGAAAGTGGATCCTCTTGATCTCTAGCTGTCCACGGACTCGAACGCCCTTTGAAGAGTAGATTCCGTTTATGCACCGTCCAAGCTTCAGGTATATCACTCGCTCACCACCTTTAGCAACACACTCCTCGGTTTGTGTCCAGATCGCCCTGAGTCCCGGCACCATTTCCGCGGACGTCCCGACATCCAAGTACACAACGATGGAGCACGTCCGTATCGAGACCGCTTACATGAGAGAGAGAGAGAGAGAGGGGGGGAAGAGACAGCCTTCCAACACTATGCAACATGTACCATAAATATCTTCCCTATATTAAAGTTATGTGCGTAACCCGGAGTCGGGCAACGCGTGATAGGATTCGCGACCAGGTTTCACCACGTTTGATTTCCCGCCTTTCCCCTCTTGCCATAAATGAAGTACGAGTTTACTACCTGCTCGAATTTGGCAACATATTATATAGAGTCGAGACATATATTCACTGTTGCGGATACATATTTCCATTGTGGACATCAACGCTATTATTGTTACGATCATTATTGTGAACTTTGTAGATTGATCATTTATGTCTTTCCTGTTCCCCCTTTTTTCTAGCTCCAGACTCAGACAGTAAGTGAAGAATCTATAGACGTAAATATGCGGTTGTCAAATAAATACAAAAACAGATTTAAATTATTACAAGTAGTTGCTCGCCTATAATATAAAGTTTTAAACTATTATTTGTGCTCAGAGCACTTGACAACAAATAGCGATTATTTTATAGTTTGTTTACCGGAGCTTAAATATCTCGACGGTGACTGAATACTGATGCAGAGAACGGATTGCACTCAGTATGAGTGGTTTGAATATAGTATTTTTAGTCGGTGGTATATTGCTTTAGAACAACTGGTGCAGAGAGCACTTTTTTAAAGGATTTCTTTCTATAGTATAAATTTGCAGCCAAAGGAATACACTTTACTTTTGAAAATATAAACTAATTTTTCCTGTCGGTAATGGCCATTGTTTTCGAAACCATATTAGCATTTACTTGATTCAGAAAGCCCTGTGTCTATCAGGTAAGCATTGGTCAGGATATACTTCAGTCTAATGGAGTGTCATTTATAGCAGAGCTAAGGTTTCTCCGGAAGTCCGAATTCGGGCGTCGGATTGCGCGTGTTACGTTTGTGCGTCTCGTCGGGACGGGCGCACATGGACAATAGGCAGGGAGATAATATTGCCCAGCTGTAGAAATATACAGAATTTTTATATATGTTAATTTTTGCATGATCGTGTATTTGATACTCACGTTACACAGCTATAAAGCTTTTCAAGACCGAAGGGATTTTACAATTCAACCATACGTGGCGTGTGAACCACGAACTGTTTTATAAAAATTATCTCAGAAACTTTCCACGCGATAACACGTCTACCGGATTATTTTCTGAGCAGATGTAATCAATCAATTTGTCCGGGAGCCAGCGACATATTTTAGTGACCAATTTATCCTCAACCAAAAATTAGTTTAAATGATTCCTTTGAATGTGCTGAAGAGTGGAGCGATCGTCCGCTGTGGCACCTCATCTGAATGTGACAACATCAGGCACCAAAAATTTGTAAAAATGATAAAAATCAAGTTTTCAGGAATAATTTTGAGTTTAGAAAAAAATTGTTCAAACAAAAGTTGTAGATCCTACTCAAATGAATTTTTTATGTTCTATCCATTTTTGCTGTAAAGCTAATAATTATTGAAAAAAACGCAATTAATAATAAGCGTTTTCCAGGGGATATGCCAGGGATCTACCCCGCTGCTCAGATAATAGATGATACAAGTACTTTTTAATTTGTAATTTTGCTCATAACATTCTAGTTTTAAAGCAAAAAAATATAGAATGTAAAAATTTTATTGTAGGTAGGTCTCAAAATTTTATTTGAAACAATATTTAAAAAACTCTTTACTATTTTATATATCGTCATTTATGTTATTATATACAAAGTTTTTAATGCTTTTCACCACAAAATTCAGAGAACTTTGTCTATAATATTCATTTTTCTAATTTGATTATCACAAATATATTTAAGTTTTAAAATAATATATAGTCTCTTTAATTTATTAGAAATACATTTTCCTATTATAATATTAGGTTGTAAAATATCTCCCTTCCATAATAGTATATATTCAAGTCACAGTAGCGTTGACAATGGACAGGAAAAATAACAACTACTGGTCTTAGCCGTGTTCGGTCGACTTCGCCTCGTTTCCCTTCGTTTGACCTCCTTTTTCTCGCTCTCAAGCCATAACTCAATTCTCTGAGCCCTCACATACATGGGCCCGTACTGCAAGAACTATGAAAAATGGACCTGCATGAATATTAATATTTACACATAATTTTTCCTTATATATATACGAATCATTTATTAAGTCTTTCGGAGGAAGTTCAAGTTTTAAAAATTTTAAAATTAATTTTCCTAAAACATTTGCGAAAATATAATTGACACGATACTTGTAATAAAGCTTTTTATAACATCGGATTCATATATTCCCCATTTTAGTGAAAAAGCCAAATTAAACTTTAAAAAAGAAGGTATACCAGAGTAAACAAAAAGTTAGCTATACATAATATCAGTCTAAAATTATTTCTAATATTGAGGATATTTAAGTAACGATGAAATAATTAAAAAATATATATATAATTTATACAAATTTTCATTTTATAAAGTTGTAAACAAAAAAACTCGCTCTTTCATACATAAAAATAGTTGATAGGGTACTTATAACAGCCGCTCGACTAATTTCGCCGCCTGGAGCTGACGAAAATAAAATAATAATCACTAATAATAATACTAATAACTGAAAAATTATTACCAATTGGTCATTCAGTGCAAATATATACATTAGGCTGTTTATCTGATATCTTAAGATATGCTTCTTTACTAGTATATATATATATATATATATATATATATATATATATATATATACACACATGCCGACGTTATATTATATACATATTAGAATGTTGATTTTTAAAAACTTTATCTTAATTTAATAAGGCGGGGCTTCATAAATCCCGCCACTAGTGTCTTCACTGCATTATAAGTTTGTAGAGCAGGGCATCTTCCCTGAGCGGCCCTCTCTCTCTCTCTCTCTCTCTCTCTCGCTCGCTCTCTCTCTCTCTCTCTCTCTCTCTCTCTCTCTCTCTCTCTCTCTCTCTCTCTCTGTCTCTCTCACTGCACCTGCGAATTTTCGCTCGGCTCTTCTTCGTTCCTTGTTGGCGAGCCAGGACAATAAAATCTTTTTGAGCCTTTTTGATTATTATTTGCTGATGTCGCGCATATAACCGCTGATTCGAATCGTTGTCCGACTATTTTCTATCGACCATTTAGTCGAAATTAAGATTCAGCGAATCTAGTCTGCGTACCGATTAAAGATCTATATCGTCGCACAATTATAGTGCAATAATTAAAATGAAAAAACAATGTAATGTGGAAGAACCTAAAATTCATTTAAAATAAAAAGTATATGATAAAAATTATTGAAAATAATGTACAATCTAAATTACTGATTTCAAAACCTTCTCTCCCTACCACAGCCCGACTTGCTGCATTGTAGGCACATTATTATAAATGTCAAACAATCTTTCTGCAAATAATTTATTAATAAATTCAATTGGATATCCATTATTAATGAAAGTTTCCCGTACTATCTGCAAATTATTCTGTCTAAAATCCTTATATGACAATTTTCTTGCTCTGTCAATGACACCTTTCAGTGCTCCAATTTTGTTTCCGAATTGGTAGTTTGAATTAAAACCTAAAAACATGCCTGACCAAGTAGGTTTTCTATACCAATTAAGCTTCACATTATTATTATTATATCTAATGACAGTGATGTCCAAAAAACTCAACTGATTATTGACTTGAATTTCCTTTGTAAATTTAATTTTGTCGTGTACAGAATTAAAAACATCCAGTTATTTAATATTTGCAAGGATAAGGATGATTTATGTTTAAAATCTGGAGTTGATTAAAAATAAATTGTATGGATTGTAATGAATGCTATGTTGGACAACAAACGTTGGACATCTTCAGTCTATCTTCAATTGGGTAAAGGTAGTACGGACAGTTAGATATCACTTGACTAATAAAGAATTTCTTTCTTTGACATAAGCACAATTACAGTATTCTCCAGATATCAGTCAACGATGGATGACTTGGAACACAAGTAGGATAAATATCAACGTTTCCGTAGTCCAAATTCTGTTCCGGAAATGCAATGAAATGCTACTTCTTTGTTCAATATATCTAAACATAGAAAAAAACCGCCGTTATCACGTATAGCACCTCTAAAGATAAAGCGTCTCTCATACAATGAATTTTCACGTGATATTTGACATTTTACTAGCAGTACTACCAACTTCCAGAAAAAATTTTACCATATCGAAGACCCTGAAAAATTTTATATGGGAAATTCATTTTTCAATTGATCTTGGTAGTATATAGTATTATATATACCACACGTAATCTATACGTATATACAACCTTACAAACAGCGTTGTGTGACACAATTTACGAGCTCAGCTTTTCAAGTTATAATCATATAAATTAAAAGTATTTAATTTTATTTGAATTATTTACCTCATTTATTTACCTCATTTATTGGATCTGTGTTCATCACAATAAAACTCAAGTGCATGCTTAGATCTACACAGTTGCGAATGTTTATAAATGCGAATGTAAATGAATTTTATTGTAATAGAAATGTGTTTATATATATATATATATATATATATATATATATATATATATATTGAGTGATGCAATACAAGGTTGGACTATGCGGCTGTACAGTTCCCAAATGTTATCGCGAATTATAATAGTTCACTCTACGACTAATGTAATTCTGTATGTATGTTGATATATATGTAATATTATGTACGCACCAATAGAGCTGTGAATTCGATGAAAGAGTTTTACGGGGAAGGTAGAAGTGCGCTCGATACTCAACGAGGATATAAATATTTTTTCAGTGCATTAAACCCTGAAAATCATTACATCCAGAATTTGCAATTATCTCTCTAGTGCTCTCTCTCTCTTGATGAAAGTTGGTAAGCAGGTGAACCGAAACCTAAATATTAATAACTTTTAGTGGTTTACTAAGCGCCGAAGAGGACGAGATCTATTGAACAGAAACGGCACGAAACATAGAGTGCGTCGCGATATATAGTAAGTATGTGGAAGTACATTTGATGTTCAAAGAAATATTGATGATCAATTAAGCTGAAGTCCGCATAGAAAAATTGCTTAGAAAAATTGTAAGGTTATGTAATTTAACGTGGAAGGCGCTTTAATGATGTAGTAAGCAACCAAAGGGGCCAAAATATACTGAGACGAATCCTGTATCTCTCTGCGGCAAGTTGCTATGTTACAATTTTATTTTGTATTTATGAGTACTTTTTATTCTTTATTTCAATGTTCTACTTTCATTTTATGATCTAACTATGATGTTTTATAAACATTGCATATTTTTCCTTCTATAAAAAAATAAATAATAATAATTTGTTTCTACTATTGTACCGAATTATTTTGATACACAGATTTTTAGTTTTCATTATCATAAATAAAATTGATTTTTAATACTATAAAATGATAATTGTGATTGTAAAGTTTTATTCGTGTATGCATATATACTTCATCAATTTCTGAGCAATAGATGTATATTGTCACTTTTCTAATCAAATTAAAAAGAATAAACATAAATCTGAAATTATATTGAAGAGTTTTATTTACTTTATAGTTTTGGCGAAATCCGTTCACAGAAAAATCATATCCCAAGAAAATGTCTATAAGTAATTTAAATGCTTTGCCAGTTATTTTAAATGGAATAATCGGAGACAACATTAAATCATCCAGTATATCGCCCAAACATTGAATTTGATTTAGATTATGGAAAACCTAATTAAAATTGGAACATATTTATGTCAAAATTAAATTGTTCAAAAAAGTAATTTTAAAAGCGACTTACTTTCACATTCAATTTGGATGCTACATTATATGAAAGTAAACGATTTACTACATGCAAATTCGTTGCTATGCCAAAGATTAGAACAAACCTCATACATTTTGAATATGAACTGAAATAAAAAAACATCGATAAAAATACTAATATGAAAATTAAAATTGTTGTACCTTAATATGAGTATGAAGTCTTGTAAAATCTTTGAGGAAAAACTTTCAAAATCGGGTATTATAATGATTATTGGTGTATTAATTTCATGATTTTCTATATACCAAGAATACAAGCGATGAAAATTGCATTGACTTTTTCTAATCTCTGATATATTGTTCAGACAAATTTTCTAAAAAAAAAGGTTTCATAGATTAGTCAAATTGAAAGGATAGCATATTTATTATAATTATAGTTATATTATATTTAAATAGTTACAAAATTATTTAATATTATATAATAATAGCTGTGAAAAAATTATTCCATGTATGTATAGCAGACTACTATATACAGACTGATTATAAACAAGGACAGTTTAACTGTTCTTATATTATTATAGTACATTATTGTATAGAGACTGGAAGACCAATAAAAATAATTATTAATTCAGACTACTCTATTTTGTAACGATTAAGTGATAAATAATACTTCTTTTCTATCTTTTTATCAAGGATATATACGTTACATAATTACAAAACTGTGAATTCTATATACTGTTTTAAATTTTTTTTATATTTATTAAAAATTCAGAATTTTCCGAAATTTATCAAAGTATATATAATATTATGATATTTTTTCTTTAAAAAAAAAACATTATATTATCTATAAAAGCAGAAGGTTTGATTATAAAATTGTTATTATAGAAATACTTTTCACGACTCTCAAAATTAAAATTTAAAAATTAAGATTAAAATGTCGACTATTTTAGAACTAATACAAATTTTCGTCGGTCTCACAGTCTTCAAAAATAATATAAGTATATTTGTAAAAATATTCACATTGTATTTGTTTATACTCGTGAAAATATCATCTGAAATTTAAAAAGAATAGCTAATAATAATAACAATAATGATCATAAATAGAATTGTAACGTAAGTTATAAAACCGTTAAAATTTAATTAAATTCCTTAACCCGGTTCCCACATATATAATACGGACGAATGAACAAGCACATAACTAGATTTATTAAACCGTGTTCTAGGCCAAACGAGCAGGCCGCGCGATTCTCGCAACTGGAACCCACCCCCTTTTCTAATGAAAATAGGACAAGAATTCCAAGTATTTTAATGGTCACTTCGCCGTAAATAAAAAGCCGTAAGCAGTACTGCAGCCGACAATTTAGCAACACTGCATCGCAACTGTAGAAATGGCAACCAGTGTTCCTGCGGAGAAGCGGCAACACTGCCAAGAAGAAGCTTCGGCAGCATTAGTAGTGTGTGTTAACGCTTCCGTATTATAAATAACTCATGTCTACTTATATACATACATACATATATATATATATATATATATATATATATATATATATATATATTACGCCTGGTGGAAAAAATAATTGTTCATTTATTTGAAAAAAATAATCAATAATAATTATTGCTTTATATATAATCCGATGCTACGAATAGTCTACTTATCAAAATGAGACAAAGACATATTGCTCGGGGTTTTACAGCTTTTCACGCTGAATTCAAAATCTTAAGGCTACGAATTGTGGCGTAATAATCATTACAAATAGTTCCGGACATCAAAAAATTTTTTAACAATATTCATTTAATTTTTTTTACCACCGCAGCAATGTTATTGAAACCAAGTATAATTAACCTCGAAAACATAGAATCCATCCTTTCATTTATAAAGCTTAGCCACATTTCATATTCACCATGGACTTATACGTGTTTTCATACAACACGGTATAAGTTGAATTGTTAATGATAACTATAGAAATTATTAATAATTCATAGCGTACTTAAACTAGGCGTACGATCCCCCTTACCAATATCGGATAGAGTAATTAGTTAATTTAGCAAATGTTCGACGGAGTCTGAGCATCTCCTACTGTCACTGTAGCGGCATGGTTAAAAAATAGTTTTCTCGCGACGGTCGGTATAACAGAAAATGCCAACCTACATGGTAAACAGTACTATCCGCGGGTCATTCATGATTTAATTAGCGCGGCGGTAAAAGCTCAAACGGTCGAAAGGAGCTTACTTAGGATACCCCTTTTCACAAACACCCAAATATAGTACCGCAACTGCGGAACAAGTTTACTACCTCGAAGGAAGACAATTCGAGGTAGAAACAGACCACATACCTTTAATATACACCAGCGCCCTTACCATCGAGAAGTGGGAGAATTGGCGGAGAGATTGCCGAGAGACCGCCATCTCAAATTCACCGAGTCTGATTATTCGTGAAACAGGCAAAACACTTACATATATTTGCCCGTAGTCTGTTTAACTATATAGTTTAGACCATGAAGATGAACTGGAGCGTTTCGAAACGTCGAATCTTAAAGGTAAATTTAAATTTAAGGTGATTGGGGTAGTCAGCTTATCCTTTACCAACATAGAATCTATATTATTTTTTTTATTTTTTTAACTTTAATTTTTTTTAGTGGTAATTTTCATCTCAGATTCTACTGGAGTGATTATAAACAAGGACTGCCTGAAATTCATTGCATTATTATAATATATTACTGTAGAAAGACTGTAAGGCCGATAAGAATATTTAATAATTTAATTCATGACAGTCGACATAACTACAATTTATAATAAAAAAGATATAATGGACAAGAATAAAAAGATAAATATAAATTTACGTACACTTTAACCGCCGAAAACAAAAAGAACAATATCAATTATAATATATGGTAAATTACAAATGAAAACACTTGGAGAGCTTCACAATTTTAAGAATATTTATTCTGACAACATTATTTCGACTATGATGCCATTATCAAAGATCGATATAAGAATTGCCATAATCATTTTGGCCATTAATTCCATCAGTGATTCTACCGATTCTATAGGCCATAATGCATAAGTTTATTTATATAATTTAAATTTTCTCCTGCATTCGTTTTGTGAATGTTGTAACTTTTTCTTTTCGTATTGATACTTTTTTCTCTGGTTTTCTAAAATTATCCGATCGGTTTTGGCAGCAAGGGAGCAATTGAAAATTTTGTTTTTAAAAATTGCTACGTGTAATTAAAATGAAATTTCAAATTTTTAACATGTTGTTTTCTCTTTTATTAATATGGTGACCATAAATATTTCTACCGTTTGAAAGATTGCTATTTCAAGATTTTTCCGTTCTATGGAATTTGAGAAAATTACAGAACTACATAAGTTAATTTTTTCAACCAGTGTAGCTTTTGGTACAATTATATTGATTAAATTGTTTTGTTTAAATAGATATGCAGTGCAAAATAAAACGTAATGCATTAAAAAATTCTTTAGTTTAAATACATATTTATTCAAAATATATAAATATATGTTTAGTTTAAATAAACTATCAAAGGTATATTCTTGTGGTTTGAAATACATGGAAAAGAGACGTTCACGGAATATATATATATATATATATATATATATATATATATATGCATATATATGCCAGGCAAACGATTTCGCTTTGAAAAATAATTTTTCTCAGAAGTTGCACGTTAAAAGTCCAGAATTTTTTGCACATATTCTTAAGGATAATACTACCATGAACAGAATTTCAACATTTTATTTATTTATATGATGTTAAGTTAATAAATAAGTTAATTGGACATGTTACCTTTAGATTTTCTGGAGATTTTGTTGCATTTTTTAGTTATTATAAACAACTGTGATTGACAAAATATTTCATAAAAATAAATGTCTGTGAAATAAGTCTGAAATTTCCAATTAATAGACAAATATCAGGTATGTGAATAAGTCTTTCCCGTTTTTTTTTTTTTTTTTTTTTTCAAATTTTGAGCCTTTTTTGTGAAAAAATGGTTACAAATGAATTATTGAAAGTATTGGCCATCGCTAGCTACAACTTTTTCCCATCTTTCTGGCAACATACGAATCCCGTTGCGAAAAAATTCGACCGGTTTGGCCTCTATCCAGTCATCCACCCATTTTTTGGCTTCCTCGTAGGAATGGAAGTGCTGGTCAGCCAGACCATGCGTCATCGATCTGAAGAGATGGTAATCAGACGGAGCAACGTCTGGACTATACGGCGGGCGGGGTAGGACTTCCCATTTGAGCGTTTCTAAGTATGTTTTCACCGGCGGTGCAACATGTGGGCGAGCATTGTCATGTTGCAAAATAACTTTGTCGTGCCTGTCGGAGTATTGTGGCCGTTTTTCTCGCAGTGCGCGGCTCAACTGCATCAATTGTCGTCGATAGACCTCGCCTGTGATCCTTTCATTCGGTTTCAGAAGCTCATAATAAACCACACCTAGCTGGTCCCACCATATACAGAGCATGAGCTTGGCGCCATGAATATTTGGCTTGGCCGTCGATGATGATGCATGGCCGGGTAGTCCCCATGATTTTCTTCGCTTCGGATTATCGTAACGTATCCACTTTTCATCGCCAGTCACGATACGATGCAGAAAACCCTTTCTTTTATGTCGCTGAAGCAGCTGTTCGCAAGTGAAAAAACGCTGTTCGACGTCTCTCAGCTTCAGTTCGTACGGCACCCAATTTCCTTGCTTTTGGATCATTCCCATGGCTTTCAAACGCTTGGAAATGGTTGTTCGGTCAACTCCCAGTGCTTCAGCAAGTTCTTCTTGCGTTTGACAAGAATCTTAATCAAGCAAAGTCGCCAATTCTCGATCTTCAAAGATTTGCGGCCGCCCGGAACGCTCCTTGTCTTCCACGTCGAAATCACCGTTTTTGAAGCGTCAAAACCATCCGCGAACACTTGAATCATCGACACAACCTTCTCCATAAGCCTCCTGAAGCAATCGATGCGTCTCGGCAGCAGATTTCTTCAAATTGAACCAATAAAGTGAAACTTCCCGCAAATGACGTCGACTCGGCTCAAATTTCGACATTTTCACGATATCAAAATTTATGATGCGAAAAAATTTTAACTAATGTGTTAGTATGGAATTGTTGACATATGAATAAGCTTTGATTATGACATATGTAACCATTGAATACTCGCACAGTATTGGTGGCGCCATCTCTTACAAAAAACGGGAAAGACTTATTCACACTCCTAATAATTCTATCAAAACGGAGAGGCCCAAGAGTCACATTGCGTTTGGGGTTCGCGCTATTATTGCTGAGGATCCTGATATTTCAACGCGTCAAATTCAACAAACACATGGAGTACCCATATCTACAGTTTCCCATAAATTGCATCATTTTATATTCAATCCATGTCACTTACGCCTGACACATGTCACTGAGCCAGGTTATCTTGCCAGGCGACTTGTATTGTATCACTGGGCGGAAACATAAACACGTAGAAACCCATTTGTCTTTGATCCGAGTCTCATTACAGTCGAGGCTAGGTTCAACAACATGGACGGAGTTAATCTTTTTATCGCGTAATATTATTCAGAAAAAAATCCATATTGGCAGTGCGATCAGCGGACATAAAGGCGATGGTCAATTCATGTTTGGGCGGGCGTAGTTAGGGAAGACATCATAGTTCCTTTTATTTATAAGCGTAATTTAAACGGCCAGATTTATTTGGACATTCTCGAGAACCAGTTTCCATCTCTACTAGAAAACATTCGCTAGAAATAAGGCGACTCGTTTTATTTCAGGAGGATGGTGCTCCGGCTCATCATGGACTACCTGTTAGTAGATTTTTGAACGCGACATATTCAGATGGATGAGATGCTTGAATTGGAATAGGTTGTATACTGTCAATTCCCGGCGAGATTGCCAAGATTTAACCCCGCTAGACTTCTTCCTGGGGGAACTGTAAAGCAGAGAGTTTACGCGAAACGCCCGACGACGGTACAAAATATGATGGAAAGCATTGTTGCATCATTCCAAGCAATTACCCCACAAAATATTAATAGATGTCCAAAGAAATTTCCGGCAGTGAATACAAATGTTTTTTTTTTTAATACGTTTATTGATCAAAAAATTAAATATATTTTTTTACATAGTTGATATCCTCAATAAACAAAGGAGCGTAATTACAGTGTATTAAAACAGTAAGTGCCGCTGACGCGACGGCATAGCGTACTCATACTTTACATAGATTTTAAATATTAATAATGAACAGTTCGTTTATTTTTATTATAAAGTTGCTTGATGAAGCACTTTTACACAATATTATAAATTATATATGTTATAAAAATTTGAAGAAAACTTAACATAGCTGTCAGGATATTTAGGTTTTATTAATAAGGGATGAGGGATGGGATATGGTAGGAGAAGGGAAGTGTTTTATTTACAAGTATGTACAATAAGAAGAATATGTAATAGTTATACGCCTGTTGACAGAAATACATACGAGAATTCTACTAAATTGATTTTCTTTTTTTTTATTTAATTTTTCTTTTCTATTCTAAATCCACCAATACTTTTTTGTATTTTTTCTGTGAGTATCATGTGTATCCCTAATTGAGAGATGAACTATATCTCCATTGTGCATTATTGAACTGTTTCTGAAGGTTTGCCTCATATAAAATTGTTTTGTTACCAGCCCTTCTTTTTATGTGGTAAATTATTGGTACGTTATTTTTGTCTTGGAGAAAGTTTTTCTGATCAAGATATAGAAAAGCTTCAGGTGGAATCAGGCCTGTTTTGAGAGTAAACTTATAATATAAATCGTTACGATACAGAGCACCAAAAATTAAACTATTAGTGAATACAAATGTATATTCAAGAGAATGTGCATTTGATAGAACACTTAAGGCGCTGAAATGTACGTGACTGGCTGGACGTTAGCGTCTTGCCTTAAGTGGCTGGACCTTTGGGTTCATCTTGTCATGAATGTATCTTAACTTGACTCCGACTTGACCTGGAGTAAACTACGGCTTGACCTAGGTCGGACGTGATTCAACCTTGACCTCGCTTTGACCTTAATGTAAGCATGCATTTGACCTTGTGCTGTCACTTGATCGTGACCTTGACACGCTTTGATCTGATTGAGACTTAAAATTAACCTGGCATATTTCAGCTGATTGATCTTAGGCTGATTGTGGAAAAATAAATGTCAAAGCTGAAACACGACGTCTAGCAATAAATCAAAGCATTTACAAATAAAATTTTTCTTACAAAAGATAAGTATTTTTATCGAAGAACTCGAACATGACATAACAAATATGTGTTTCTATTAAAAAAAAAAACTAAACTTGACCTTGATTTCACCTTGAAAATGCATTTCATGGTCAATGACAAGGTCAATTTCAAATGGCCTCCTTCGAGTCTTACAACTATTGTCGGAACCATTTTTCACTGAATTGCATATCTAAAGAAATATCAGGGGTGATACATTAAAATGGAACATTATATATATGTATGTATATGTGTGTGTGTGTGTGTGTGTGTGTGTGTGTGTGTGTGCGCGCGCGCGCGCGCGTGTGTGTGTGTGTGTGTGTGTGTGTGTGTGTGTGTGTGTAGTAGAATGCGTAATAGTTAGGCCATCTCATCCTACCAGTTTGAGTTTGTTTCTTCGTCAATAATTCCTAATACTTTTTTTTACTTTATTTATTTACTTTTTTTATATTATTTAACGTCGCCCTATTTATACCTCCAAATACCGATGCTAATCAGCCACGGAGGTCTACCATGTATTTTTGTAAACACGCACATATAAATTATTACAGCCGTGCTTGTGTTAATCGGCCGAGACCGGGATTTGAACTCGCATCACCAAGTTACTAATCTTTCGCTCTCGCGATCCAGCACTCGTAGGCCTTGGCCAATAATTTTTTTGATTAAAATGCTCGTAATAAACAACTTATCATACACTACGTCGAGCTGGTCCCACCAAATGCTAAGCATGACCTTGGAACCGTGAATATTTGGTTTAGCCATCGATGTGGAAGTATGGCCGGGATATCCCCATGATTTACTACGCTTGGGATTATCGCAATGATCCCATTTTTCGTCCCCAGTCACAATGCGATGCAAAAATCCTTTTTGTCTTTCCCTTACAAGCAGCTATGCTTAAACAAACAAACGCTGTTAAATATCTCTCGGCTTCAACTCGTGCGGCACCCAATTTCCTTGTTTCTGAATCATTCCCATGACTTTCAGGCGTTTTGAAATGATTTGTTGCCTCACACCCAATGATCCTGCCAATTCTTGTGCGTTTGACACTACTGCGCTTGATCTAGTGCGCTGTGCATTTGATCAAGTAATGCGTCCAATTCTGAATCTTTGAAAACCTTCTCTCTTCTACCACCAGCTAGTCGTCAACGTTGAAACTACTATCGGCACGTTGTTTCACTAACTGCGTCTTCACCACAGGTATTTGACAGCATTCAATGAGCTTCGACAGCAGATTTCTTCGTATTAAAGCAGAAAAGAAAAGCCTCCTGCAAATGACGATAACTTTATGATGCAGGTACAAATCAACTAATATTTCGATGACGGTGTGTGTAAAAATACCTAAGCTTATTATGATAGTATGATATCCACTTATTATTTACTTATGACTTATTTACTTATGTCGTCTACTTATTGTATAGATCTATTGATTTCTACTACTACTCACTGCTACATCCATCTATTCCCAAATGGCGGACGCAAATCTGTACACCTAATATATATAAATAAATATTTTCATTCATAAGAAATTCATAAAAGCTTATTCAAAGCTGATTATAAGTGAAAAGTCTAATTATAAACAGCACTTTAATGAATTTGTGGGTTTTGATTTTAATCATGAATCATTGAATCATTTATTTTTATACATTATATTAACTTCAGAATTGTACCAAGAGACTATGTTTTTTTTAGTTCGAACAAAAGAAATGATGGCAAAATAGGATTTTTTACCAACAACCTCGAAACTTATGTATATATAAATAAAATATACCGTCAATTCTGCATAAAAAGGCAATATTCCTCGTCTGCTTAAAAAATATGCTATTGGCATACCAATATTTTGCTGAAATTTCAGTTGGCATCACTACGAAAATATTCACGGTATTTAATTGATAAAACGAAAATATACGATATATGTATGTATATATATATATATATATATATATATATATATTGTATGTATATTATATTGTATAAATACGGTTTCTACTGAAAAATATTGTATTGGCGTGTACGGACGATTGATTACGATACCCCGTTGCCTCAAGACGATTTCTATAGGCATTTGTGTGTTCGGATGATAGAATGCCATGCCCAGATATCTCTGGGTGATTTCTACGGGGAATATTGTATTTAGTTGATAGAAAACGCCGTCCAGGTATAAGGAAATCCAGGTATGAGGACGGTAAAATACGATATTTAGGCCATTTCGAACGACTTCTACGGGGAGTATTGTGTTTAGTCATTACGAATCGATGCTAGCTTTCTCGAGACGACTTTTACTCAAACTATCGCGTGTTTAGTTGGTAGGAAACGATATTTACATATGTCGGAACAACTTCTACGGGGATTTTCGTGTTCGGATGATAGAATGCGATTTCCGGGTACTATGGAACAATTTCTATGGGGAACTTCGTGTTCGGACGGTAGAAGACGATTTACAGATGATTTGGAACGACTTCTATGGGAAGTGTCGTTTATAGTTGATAGGAAACAATGTCCACGTATGTCAGTACGACTTCTATGAAGAGATTCGTATTGTATCATTCGGACACGCACACTCCCAGCAAGAGTCGTCCCGGGATACCTGGGCATTATATTCGACATACTCCACACAAAACTCTACAGCAGACGTCCCGAGACATTTCTTATAGTCCGAACAGGATACTCTTCGTAAACGTCGTTTCGAGACACTTGGATATCTTTTTCTACCGCTCGAATTCGATATACAATTTTCTCAATGTACAATTCTCGCTCGATGTACAATTTTCTCCATATATATGTATATATATATATATATTGTATAAAGTGGTCGGAAAAATATCAACATTTTAAAGTAGACGCTACATTGAAGCAGCTTTTAATATAGAAGCGACGATAGGTTAATTACAGTCAATTATTTATAGTAATATAGATTTTTATGGATGGAGTACTTTTTACTTAGATATTATTAAATTTTTTATGAAATCGGTTAAATTATTATCGCGGGCGAAGCCGAGACGGGGGATACTAGTATATGAATATGTATATATACACCTATGTATGTATATAATAGTTTCATTAAAAAATCATCAATGTATTGTTCATAACAAATTACACTATTTGAATTTTCACTTACAATTAGCTATGGACAATACTTTCATGAATTAGTTTATTTTTTTCATACATAAAATAACACAGGAGCACAACGCAAGCCGTAGTATGGACTACATAAGCAAGTGCATTGTACACGTTTACGTGCTTTTCACTTATATGATACTGACGTAAAGTCCGGAATGCAAATGATATTGACCGTGCGGACAGACAGACACACACACATGCACACCCACACACACACACGAGCGCGCGCGCGCGCGCGCGAGCTATATGAATCACACGAATGCATCAACGCATCGGTCTGTCTGGCCTCTTATCAACTCCTATTGTTCTCTGTAGGCTATCTTTTATCTGGACCTGCAATAGACTAAACATTCCGTACGGATCATCAGTGAAGAAGAAAAGACAAAGATACTGAAGGGTATAAGTGAATTAAGAATCAGCGATGCGACACTCTCTGTCGGGATCTGAAGCTCTAAAGACGTGTAAATAAACAAAACAGTACTTCAATTGACTCCTCTTGTTCAATTGTTTTACATTCCTTTATCAATATTTTGTGTTTCTCGCGTGTTCGTTCGTAAACTTTAGACTATAAATACGGGTTCTCAAAATACAGTTATTTCACTGGCGCTGCGGACAGGATACTGCGACGCTGCTGAATTAGGATTCACCTTCAAACTTCGTGAAGGAAATCAACGACAAGGCGGTAGTTGATGTTTCAACCCCATCGTCGCAATTGACTTTTTGAAAACTTACCACGTGCAACTCAAGTCCCACCTACAGGCAGAAAGTCATCTGGAATCTTCAAAAAATAAACAGTGAGTCATTGAAATTCCTTAATCCCATCTCTCCAAATCAATAAATAAATAAATAAATAAAAATATATATATATATATATATATATATATATGCGATTGTTGAAAGAAAAGAAAAACGAACGTCTTTAACCAAATGGCGGAATAATTTAAAGTTATATTGAGTATATGACGTGACGCGATCCCCAAACACGAAGGAGGAACAAAACTTCTTTCGCATTTTTTGCAAACTTGTGATAAATTTATAGACGCTTTAGCCACAAATGATGACACGATAAATGTATCCTTGTGGGCGCTGATTAAATGAAAAAATTTGTGTTATGAAAAATCAAATTAATTGCTTTAATAAATTCATTCATTGTTAATTTTGTATGTAAATTAATTTCATTCCACTTTTCCTGTATAATATCATTTAACAACTCTAAAGATACATTTGTAAACAAAGATACTACATCCAATGAAACCATCTTGTAGTTTTTCGGAATAACAATATTTTTCATTTCATTGTAAAAGCACCAACTATCCTTAATGTAAGAACTAGTTCTTCCAACTATCTTAACCAATATATTAGACAAAAATCTAGCAATATTATAAGTTGGGACACCTATGGAAGATATTATTATTCTAAATGTCAGATTTTCTTTATGAATCTTGGATTAAAATAAATTGATCAAACCAAGATTCATTGGATGTAGTATCTTTGTTTACAAATGTACCTTTAATTCAATTTATTAATAGATTGATTGCTGAGAGATTGTTTGAAATTTATAATACCGAAAATAGACATAGTGCAGGAATTGATTTTAACGGAGGCAAAATTATTGTCTTACCATATGTTCGAGGATTATCTGAAAGAATAAAAAGAAATTTTCGGAAATATAACATTCAAATTTTCTTTAAAAATCGCAATAATTTAAGTAGATTGTTTAATAATTGCAAAGATAAGGATGATTTATGCTTAAAATCAGGAGTTGTTTACAAGATTAATTGCATGGATTGTGATAAATACCATATTGGACAAACAGGTAGATATTTAAAAAAGAGAATTTATGAGCATAAATATAGGTTTCGTAGCTCACATATTACTTCCGGTTTAAAAGAGCATTGTTTAAAGTTTTTACATTCTTTTGATTTTGTGAATATGGATATTTTGGAAAATGGTATTAATAAGAAGTATAAAAGGGAGAGTCTTGAAAGTATTCACATTTCCAAGAATCGAAATAATGTGAATTTAATGTTAGAGTCTGGTAAATTAGATAACATTTGTGTTTATCATTCCTTATTAAATTGATTGGTTTTGAACAATTTGTGTAAAGGGGGAATTTAGATTGAATTTACTAAATTTGGTGGTGGGGATGGGGTATATATAGATTTAATTTAGTCCCTGATGAGGAGCCGTAGCGAGCTCGAAACGTTGGACAAGTCTTCAATTAAGTAAGGGTGTTGGGGACAGTCAGACTGCACTTTACTAACAAAGAATTTTTTCGGCTAATATTTTATTTTCAGATTAGTCTACGGGGATGAATGTAAACAAGGATAGTCCGACTGTCCTAATAATTTTAATTTAATTTTTAATTTAATTTTTATTTTTAATTATTAGGAGTGTGAATAAGTCCTTCCCGTTTTTTGTAAGAGATGGCGCCACCAATACTGTGCGAGTATTCAATGGTTACATATGTCATAATCAAAGCTTATTCATATGTCAACAATTCCATACTAACACATTAGTTAAAATTTTTTCGCATCATAAATTTTTGATATCGTGAAAATGTCGAAATTTGAGCCGAGTCGACGTCATTTGCGGGAAGTTTCACTTTATTGGTTCAATTTGAAGAAATCTGCTGCCGAGACGCATCGATTGCTTCAGGAGGCTTATGGAGAAGGTTGTGTCGATGATTCAAGTGTTCGCGGATGGTTTCGACGCTTCAAAAGCGGTGATTTCGACGTGGAAGACAAGGAGCGTTCCGGGCGGCCGCAAATCTTTGAAGATCGAGAATTGGCGACTTTGCTTGATGAAGATTCTTGTCAAACGCAAGAAGAACTTGCTGAAGCATTGGGAGTTGCCCGAACAAACATTTCCAAGCGTTTGAAAGCCATGGGAATGATCCAAAAGCAAGGAAATTGGGTGCCGTACGAACTGAAGCTGAGAGACGTCGAACAGAGTTTTTTCACTTGCGAACAGCTGCTTCAGCGACATAAAAGAAAGGGTTTTCTGCATCGTATCGTGACTGGCGATGAAAAGTGGATACGTTACGATAATCCGAAGCGAAGAAAATCATGGGGACTACCCGGCCATGCATCATCATCGACGGCCAAGCCAAATATTCATGGCGCCAAGCTCATGCTCTGTATATGATGGGACCAGCTAGGTGTGGTTTACTATGAGCTTCTGAAACCGAATGAAAGGATCACAGGCGAGGTCTATCGACGACAATTGATGCGTTTGAGCCGCGCACTGCGAGAAAAACGGCCACAATTCTCCGACAGGCACGACAAAGTTATTTTGCAACATGACAATGCTCGCCCAAATGTTGCACCGCCGGTGAAAACATACTTAGAAACGCTCAAATGGGAAGTCCTACCCCGCCCGCCGTATAGTCCAGACGTTGCTCCGTCTGATTACCATCTCTTCAGATCGATGACGCATGGCCTGGCTGACCAGCACTTCCATTCCTACGAGGAAGCCAAAAAATGGGTGGATGACTGGATAGAGGCCAAACCGGTCGAATTTTTTCGCAACGGGATTCGCATGTTGCCAGAAAGATGGGAAAAAGTTGTAGCTAGCGATGGCCAATACTTTCAATAATTCATTTGTAACCATTTTTTCACAATAAAGGCTCAAAATTTGAAAAAAACGGGAAAGACTTATTTACATACCTGATAGTAAAGACGTGTAAATAAAAAGTACTTCAATTAACACTTCTTCTTTAATTGCTTTACTTTCCTTTATCAATATTTTGTGTTTCTCGCGTGCTCGTTCGTAAACTTCGAATTATAAAAACGGGTTCTCAAAATATAGTTATTTAACTCGCGCGCGCGCACGCATACGCATACAGTACCTGAAACAAAGATTGCGGCAATACATGGAAAAACTTGAAACTATACGTAAAATTTAAATAATGATTCTGATAACACACACACACACACACACACACACCAGTGTGGAGTTTTGTTGCTTTCTCCCATCTGGCGCCTCCCCAGGTTGCGGATAGGGGATGGCTCGCTACAATTTGTAGAGGGCACTGAGGAAATAAAATACTCAGGGCGGACAGAAAAAGCTAATAGGGAGGGCCTCCCGAACGTAAGGCCAATTATGACTAATGTTTGGTATAAACAAAGATATACCCCAGGGAGTAACTCCGGCAAGACCGGTCAATCTCCTCACCGATTCCGATAGAGTGCAAGCCTCTATGGTCGGTGGTAGCCCCTCGGATTCTGGGGAGGGCAAATCAAACATAATCATAGATAGTACACTGGGTACTAAAGGAGATGTCATGATGGATCAAGAAACAACGGATCGAGAAATCTCCATCACGCGCAGAAACAATCACCTGGAGCGACTTGGTGAGAAGATCAGCCAATTGTTGGATTTTGTCAAAGATAGGCATAACGTACACAAGACCATTAAGGATCTTGCTCGTTCCATTAATGCCTCATATAAATGCATTAATATGGCAGAGGATGATCTATTACAGTATCAACGTCCTGGTACACATGAAGTGGTGACTCAGACCACGTCGAGTCTACGCTCTGACACCAAACGAAGCGCAGCAGAAGCGATGGTTTCCACTCCTAAAACCATAGGTGGCAAAAGGACGAAAGAACCACCATTGGGCTCAAGGAGACCACTAGAGTCGGTCGGAGTACCTACAGGCAAGTCTGAAGCCAAAGAAAATCAATGGCAGACCATCAAGCGTAAGAAGCCCAAAGGCAAAGATAAAGAATTATCTAGTACACGCAGGCTTAATGGACGAAATAGGCCTAACTCCATTTTGATTAAGGCCAATGAAGGAGTTACATACGCGGAGGTACTGCGACAAATAAAGAATGACCCGGAGTTATCTCATGTCAAGAATGAGGTTAACAGGATACGTAGAAATGCAAGCGGTGCCCTTGTACTTCAGTTGGAACGGACAGCCAAAGATGCACATGAGTTGGCACGCATTGTTGAATCTAAGGTTGGCCATAGCACATCCACTTCGGTCCTGAGTAATCTCATTACATTGGAGATTAAAGATATAGATGAGGTCACTTCAAAGGATGAAGTATTAGAGGCTCTGAGAACACACCTCGAGCTAAAGGAGACTAACCTACTAATTGCTCGTTCCTTGCGGCAAGCTTATGGGGGTACTCAGACGGCGGTGGTGTCTGTACCATATAGCCACGCAGCTGAGCTACTACGTGTAGGGCATGTTCGAATCGGATGGGTCAGCTGCAGAGTTCGAAAAAAAACAGAAATAAAGCGCTGCTTCAGGTGTTGGCAGATTGGCCATTTAGCGTCCGTGTGCTCGCGCCCTGACAGAACTAAACTGTGCAGGCACTGCGGTGGAAAAGACCATCTATCCAAGCTGTGTGTAAACGGGCCCTGTTGTTTACTCTGTAAATGTGAAGGAAAAAAGGAGATTAACCATCCATAAGACATAAAACATGAAAATACTCCAACTGAATACCAACCATTGCGTAGCAGCTCATGACCTGCTGAAACAGACAATAAAGGAGCTAAGAATAGACATTGCTGTAATCTCCGAACCATATTGTGACAGGGTCAGACCACAGCGCTGGATAAGTGACACAAGCAATAGAGCTGCCCTCTGGATTGGTCAAAATAGGCAGGTACTAAAGCAGTCGAGTCATCGGAGCGAATTGATATCCTGGGCTAAAATACAAGAAATATACGTCTTTAGTGTATATGCTCCTCCAAGCTTGACGGACAAGCAGTTTGAAATCCTTATAGCTAAATTAGTTGATGAAGCCATGGACAAGAAACCATTATTAATCGGTGGCGATTTTAACGCGTGGTCCACAGCCTGGGGAACTGCTTCAACAAATAACAGAGGTAGTATGCTGCTTGATGGCCTTAATTCTCTTCAACTCCACGTGGTTAATAAGGGATCTGAATCCACTTTCATTAGGGGTGATAAACAATCAGTCATTGATGTAACATTCGCCAGTGATGACTTGATTCAGCGGATCCTTAATTGGAGAGTAAGCGACCTTTACACCCACAGTGATCACAGGGCGATCTTGTATGAGATTGCAGAGAAGAAAATAAAGAACAAGTGCAATGAGTGGATGCCCACACGGAAATGGAACATCAGATCGCTAGACTGTGAAGTGTTCGCCACTATAATATCAGAAGAGCGTTTAGAATATGGTGCACCAGGCCATCTGGCAAATGCACTCATGAAGCATATCTCTGAAGCATGTGATGCATCGATGACTAGGACTAAGAGCGGATTTAAACATCGTCAATCTGTCTACTGGTGGACAAATGAAATTGCAGAATTGCGCAAACAATGTCATCGCGCACGTAGACTTGCCCAGAGAGCCCGCACCCATCGTGATACGTTTAATAGTTTATTTAAAGAAGCACAGAGAGTGCTTGTCAAGGCCATTAAGGCAAGCAAGCGTCGATGCTGGCTTGAACTGTGTGCAGAGGCCAACAATGACTTATGGGGACGACCATACAAAACAGTCATGGCACGATTGAGTAGGGCACCAATACAACCCACTAGCACGGTATTGATTGATAAGATTGTTTCCGCTCTCTTTCCCAATGACATTCATGGGACTGTACTGCGCACGCAACACTCGGACGATATACCTCCTATAACAGAAATGGAGCTACATAATGCTTACGCTAAGACTAGAGACAATGCTGCCCCTGGCCCTGATGGTATCCCTAATGCGGCAGTTAAGTTGGCGATTCAGAAGAATCCAGCTATATTTCTAAAAGTATATAATGCTTGTCTTCTTGAGGGTATTTTTCCTGATTGCTGGAAAACTCAAAGGTTAGTCCTGTTACCTAAGGGCAATAAGCCACTTGATGATCCTTCATCATACAGGCCATTGTGTATGCTCGACACGGTAGGTAAAATATTTGAAAAAATAATATGTAGCCGACTGGAAGCATTCACTGAAGGATTGCACGGCTTATCCTCATGCCAATTTGGATTTCGGAAATCAAAATCAACAGTCGATGCTATTAAACTGGTAGTGTGTACCGCAAGAGATGCAATCAGTGGTAAGAGATGGAAAGGTGGCACTAAACAGTATTGTGCCATTGTCGCTCTAGATGTCAAGAATGCCTTTAATTCAGCGCGCTGGTCTACTATTATGAGTTCTCTTAAAGAGTTCGGAGTACCTGGTTATTTACAGAATGTCGTGGCCAGCTACTTTGAGAATAGGATAATATTATACCGAACGGATGAAGGCACTGTATCGCATAAGGTTACTGCGGGAGTCCCCCAGGGCTCAGTTATGGGACCTATATTGTGGAATATTATGTATGATGGCGTGTTGAGGATTCCACAACCGCCTGGTTCAATAACAGTAGGGTACGCCGACGATATCGCTCTAGTAGTGACGGCTAAGACCCTTGATGAACTTACTGAAAATGCCAATGAGGCAATCAGCAACATCAGTAGATGGATTAAGACGGCTGGTCTACAATTAGCGGAGCACAAGACAGAAGTAGTCCTTGTCAGCAGTCGTAAGAAGGTAGATAGTATTACTCTTAAAGTTGGTAGCTGCCGCATTAGTTCTGCGCCATCTTTACGATACTTGGGTGTCCAGCTTGATGCCAGGTTAAACTTCAAAGAACATCTAAAGATATCTGGCGAAAAAGCGCAACGAGTTTCAGCTGCCTTGTGTCGGCTCATGCCTAACATTGGTGGCCCTCGTCCACCCCAGAGGAAACTATTAGCTTATGTTGTTAATTCTGTCAGCATGTATGCAGCACCAATCTGGCATCATGCATGCGGAATTAAATCATATTGTGAGTTGGCCATTGCGACCCGTCGTCGCTCCTGTATACGTATTATTAGTGGTTACAGGACGGTATCCACCGACGCAGCTGAGGTACTTGCCGGAATTCTTCCTTTCGATTTAGCTGCAGATGAACTGGCTAGGCTGCATAACATATGTAAGACCGCAGTGGATTCCCTACAAGGTGCTAAAAATGTGGAACGTCATCGTTCTATAGAAATATGGCAAAAACGATGGACCGATTCTAGCAAAGGCCGATGGACTTATCGTATTCTTCCAGACATACACAGATAGATCAACAGGAAACACGGGCAACTAGATTTCCACCTAAACCAGTTGCTGACTGGACATGGTTGTTTTAGGTTTTATTTCCACCGTTTTCACCTGGATAATAATGATTTCTGCCCCATCTGTCGAACATTACACTAAAACTAAATTATTTTGGTTTTAAAAAAAAATTATTTTTAATTTAATACTAATTCTGCATCATTTAAAATTAATACAAAAATTTAAAGTATAGACTATATTAAACATTAACATAAATTTAATAATAATTAATAATGGAATGCAGTTATTTGTAGAGGATTTATATACGACACGCCTATCAGATTCGGATCAAAACTGTGTATGCGATACACGGGAAAAAATGAGACATTTTCCACAATCTTATAACATTATCATGTCAAAATCTTTTCATGTCAAATTTTTTTGACATAGTGAAAAATTAATCGTGATAAATCGTTTTTTTGACATGTCCTTTTGCACTATTTTGATTTGAAGAAAAGTGTGACAGAAACTTATCGATTGCTTCAAAAATGTTATGGCGAATAAGCTCCATTGATTACAATATGAAACGAGTGGTTTCAGTGGTTTAGAGCTAGAGATACTGATGTGAATAACAAAGAACGTTACGTTCTGCACAACCGAAAAAGTTTGAATATAGTCAATTGCAAGCATTATTGAACAAGCAACCCGCCAATAAGTTAGGAATCAGTGACAGAGCAGGTCACAAACATTTACATGCTATGAGAAGATTCATGAAGAAGAGAAATGATGCCACAAGATTTGACCGAAAGTGCCATTATGAATCGATACAACATCGCACTATCTTTGTCTGTCAGGCAAAGAAAGAATAGTTTTCTGTATCCTATTGTAATTGGTGATAAAAAAATGGATGTACTATGGCAGTCCTAAGCGTAAAAAGTGATGGGTGGACCCAGGCCAACTGTCCATATCGACAACAAAACGGAACATCCACGACCAAAAGGTATTTGTTGTAGATTAGGGTTGTTGGACTGATAGGTAGATTATTTTATACAGTGTTAATATGTACTAAATTAAATTTTTATTGATTTTATAACTATAAGGTTTACACACTTAATTAAGACAATTAATGCAAGCGCGCAACGCGTAATAGACTAGTGTCAACTTAAAAAAAAATCGTCGCTGTCGCTCCTTCGATCATTTTCGTCAACCCGAAAGAGCACGAACGGCAATACAGTAGGCGAGCGTTTTCCTCAATCGCGCTTATAAGAGAGACAAAGGCAATCAAAGGCCGAGCATTTTTCTCGAATTGAAATTTGTTAGACTTATCGAAGAATTGCTCGCTGCATACCTCGCAGCCAAAACGGCCTAGGTTCGCCCTAACGGTCTTACCTTACACGTAGGACCCTATTTCTCGAGACCAAGTCTCGCAGCGGGTCAAACAGCCTCGAGGAACATGAAGTAACCTCGAGCTGGGGCTACACAGCCGTGATCGCCATGCGAATCACGCTAGAGCGAGTCGTCCACGAGCGCATCTTTCTAACGTTCTCTTTTTTTATATCGGAACTAATTTATTAAGAGTTAGATCATTTATATCATTATCCTTTTCTCTCTTTCGATTTTACTATCGAAATTCCATTTTGCTATATAATCTTCTATTTTCTCTCTTAAACCTATTTACATTTGAACCTGAGTTTTACTTTACCGCGTGCTCGAGAAATTTCGCAGAATCGCGCTCGCCTATGTTTACAAATTTGCCAAGTAGTTCGTTTTCATTGATATTCAAGCTTCTCTTGGCCATTTACATTCTTTCAAGCATCTAATTTAATGATTTTAATTCAACATAAAGAACTAACATTACCGCACTTTCTTTTCTAATAATTAATAACTAGTAGTTGCAATTTTACATACTAAAAAACATAACTCTGGAGCGTTTTATCCCCATTTTGTTTTTTCATTATATATACATACATATACATACACATACATATACATACATGCACGTACACATACATACATATATACATATATATATATACATATATATACATACATACACATACATACATGCACATATACACATACATACATATATATATATATATATATATATATATATACATAGTATTAGGCTATTCGTCTCTTCGGTTTTCCTTTTAATAAACAATATTTCACTTCTTCGTTACGTTTACTATTATTCTCTCTTCAATGACGCAAACGTTTTCGGCGAAAAAAAATATAATATTTTGACGCGTTAAGTAGAACGAAAAAAGAAAGAAATGAAATGCGTTTATATTTATAGTTTTCCGTACAGAACATAAATAAATTGATATTTTTACATATAAAATAAATGTGCGGTTACATAGTATTTCTAGAAAACCAAAATTACATCTTTTTTCTACCTCTAAATAAATAATGCAAAATAAATAATATATAAAGAAATTTCGGAGCTCTTGATTTTTAACAGTATTGCTGTGCATTTTGTGGGACCAATAAGGTGAGCTGTACTACGAGCTGCTAAAACTGAATGAAAGCGTCACTGCCGAGGTATACAAACGCCAACTGAATGTTTTGCAACAGAAATTGATCGAACATAGATCAGCAATTGCGAACAGTAGGCACAAAGTCTTTCTCTTGCAGGACAACCCTCGGTCATATATTGCGAAAGCTGTCAAAAATACCGGTTGGAACTCGAATGGCAAGTGTTGCCGAGCCAGAGGACTTGCTGGAGATAGCGCCTTCTGATTACCACCTATTCACATCGATGCAACACGACCTCGTTGATACGCACTTCCGATAACAAGAAGTTGGAGAATTTGTAGATGATTGAATCGCCTCGAAACTGTCATCGTTCTTTCACCACGGTATCGCCATATTGCCCGAAAGATGAGAAAAAGTTTTAGAAAATAATGGAAAATATTTTGATTAAGTAATACGTATCCACTTTCCATCATAAATGTCCTTTTTCGGTTAAAAATCACTGCAATGAATTTCTCTAGTAGTCACTACAATCTATTCGGTTTTCTTTCAATGGTCAATAAGTCTTTAGAAAAAGGTAGAAAAACAATTATTTTGGGTAAATTTTTTTTTGTTTTTTAACATAATCTCCTTCTAGTTCAATAAACTTTAACACACGTATCTCAAATTTTTTTAAGCTTTCAGAAAAGTATGATTGTTGTAGTTTCTCAAAATAAGCATTTGTGTGAGCTATCATCTCATTTGACGTAAACCGTTGTCCGCTGAGCCATTTTTTTAAATTTAGAAATAAGAAGTCACTCGAGGCCAGATCTGGTGAGTACGGTGGATGGTCTACCAATTCAAACTTCAATTCCTGAATTTTAGCCATCAAAACTGCTCTCTTATACACTCGTGCATTATCGTGGAGAATGAGGACTTTTTTTCTTCAAATGAGGACAATTTTCTTTTATTTTCTCATGTAGCCGATTTAATAATGACGCATAATACTTTCCAGGAATCGTCTGTCCATTTTCCAAATAGTCAATAAGGATAAACCACATGCATCCCAAAACACAGTAGCTATAATCTTTCCAGCTGACTTCACCGTCCTTGCCTTCTTTGCAGCCCGTTCACCTTTAATAATCCATTGTTTAGACTGTTCTTTCGTCTCGGGAGTGTACTGGTGTATCCATGTTTCATTCACAGTGATTAATCTATGCAGAAACTCATCTGAATTGCGACGCATGCGCTCCAAAAACCTTAGAAGAGACCACGCAGTTGCGTTTGTTCTCAGCTGAGAGAGCAAACGTGGCACCCATCTCGCAGATATTTTTTTCATGGACAACTTATTGTCCAAAATTGAAAGGACGGTACCTTTTGAAACCCCCGTGACCTTAACTATTTCGCGCAATTTTATTCTTCGGTCACTTAACACCATATCATGGATTTTATACGAGATATAATGGTTAATTCAATTATAATGGTTTTAATAATCAGTTTCGTCAGCGGCCAGTAAGTGACGCCTAGAATCACGAATATTAACACAAAGTTGTCCGCTTAAAGTATTAATACCAGGCTAGTTCAGTTAAATGGTTATACCCAACTTTGGGATTCGTATCCTAAAGGTGTGACGTTAGTCGATATTACCCTTATTGTTCTTCAGTCTTATCTGACATTATTCTCACACCTTATGGATATCTTTTGATTTGTGTAAATTTTATTTTCTCTTACGTGGGAAAATCTCTCTCTCTCTCTCTCTCTCTCTCTCTCTCTCTCTCTCTCTCTCTCTCTCTCTCTCTGTGTGTGTGTGTGTCTCTCTCTTTCTTTCTCCGTCTAATCTTATAAAATGGTTTAATATGCCAAATCATACTGAACAGAATTGGTGACGACAAATTATACTTTTGTTATTATACGTTATATAAACTTCAGAATTTACAATAAACTATGTTTTTTTAGTTTGAATAAAAAAAATGATAGCCAAATAGGGTTCTTTTCCAACACCTCGAAACCTTATATATATATATATATATATATATATATATATATATATATATATATATAATACATCGTCACTTCTGCATAATAAGGCAATATCTATCGTTGCTGAAAAAATATGCTATTTGCATACCAATATTTTGCTTGAATTTCAGTTGACACCACTACTAAAATGTTTACGGTACTTAATTGAAAAAACGGAAACAAACGATATATATATATATATATATATATATATATATATATATATATATAAAGAGGCCTTCAATGGCTCAATCGCTAGAACGAAGGACTAATAACTTGATGATCCGAGATCAATCCCGGTCTCGATCGATTGACATGACCATAATTTACATGTACTTTGTTTACAAACACGTCGTAGACCTCCGTCGCTGATTAGCGCGGATATTTGGAAGCATTAATAGAGCGACGTTAAATAACATAATATATATATATATATATATATATATATATATATATATATATATATATATATTTTAAATACGGTTTCTACTGAGAAATATTGTATTGACATGTGTTAAATCCTAAATCGATCCCAATAAATTTTAGGATTTTATAAATATGTACGTGCGAAAAATTAAGCACTCGATCTAAGTATAGGCGGGGCGGCATTGTCATTACTGTCTTGAACCGTGCTTCCTCGGTCCCTTTGCCGATTAACTGAAATTCCAAATAATAAATCTTTGTCGGAGTAGCGACTCGAGGTCCGCCAGTTGAAAGTGCATTTATTATATAGCATTAAGTACAGGGTCAAGAAACAGATGTTCATAATTCGCGCTCTCGCAGACAAGATTAATTTTACAAGCCTGTTCCAAATAATTTCCTAAATATGTAAAATAAGCGACGCCTCTCCTGTTTTATCCACCAATATCCTGCGTTTCATCCCCGTCATTTTCAGATTTTGTATATTTCGACACGCCTATACGAGGTGACGTCTTAGCTACGATTCGATATTAAGACCAGATGTCGACTTGCTAGTGAACTGTTCGGTTGTATTTCGTCAAAATAAAGAATTATAAGTAAAAGAAATTGTCTTTAAATTCTTGAACGAATGGCATACTTATGAAAATAACAGTGCCCGTATTTTGTGTATAACCAAGTTTAGTGGCTACACTATAACGAATATATGGTAAAAACACGAAATACTAAACAACATGTGTGGCTGGTTGAATACGATATCCTGTTGCCTCAGGTCAATTTCTATTGAGTTTTTTGTTCGGATAGAATGCGATGTCCAGGTGTCTCTGGACGATTTCTACGGAGAGTATTGTATTTAGTTGATAGAAAACGACGTCCAGGTATGAGGAAATCGACTTCTATGGGCAGATTCGTGTTGGGACAGTAGAATACGATATGCAGGTGTTTCCGAACGACTTCTACGGGAAGTATTGTATTTAGTCGTTAGGAAGCGATGTCTAGCTTTTTCAGCACAACTTCTACCAGGACTATCGTGATTTAGGAAACGATATTCAGGTATGTCGGGACAACGTCTACGAAAAGTTTTGTGTTCCGATGGTTGAATGTGATTTCCACGTGTTTGGAACAGGTAGTTGGAAGGAAACGATGTCCAGGTATGTCCACGTATCTCTTCTATGAAGAGATTCATATTCGGTCATTCGAACACGCACTCTCCCAGTAAAAGTCGTCCCGAAATACCTGGACACCGTATTCTACCTCCCCCACACCAAATTCTCTATAGCAGTCATCCCGAGACATGTCCTATCGTCCGAACATGAAACTCTCCATAAACAACGTTTCGAGACACTTGAAGATCTTTTTCAACCGCCGGAACTGAAAAGAACAATTTTTCCCATAGAAGCAGTATGTAATGCACATATTAGGTTGTCAAACATCTCCCTTCCGCCTCCATTTCGCAGCTATGTACAAAGCGCTACAGAGCTCGTATCTAGCAATACTATACATCATTTGAAAGGTCTTGACATAGCGTACAAAACGATGTTTTGCATGATTAGTTTGGATATTGCGTTCAAAATTTATAGAAGTGTAAACATGAAGTTCACAAACGCCGAAATTCGCCCTATTTTGAAGTTTTGCTTCTTCAAAGGCAAGTCCGCTAGAGAAACGTTCCATGAGATTAATGGTATTTTGGGTTATAACACGCTATTACTTCGAACCGCAGAGGAATGGTTTCGACAATTCAGAGCCAGCCGGCGGACATCGCCTCGTTTCCCTTCGTTAGACCTCCTTTTTCTCGCTCGCAGGTAATCACCCACTTCTCTGAGCCCTGATTGGCTCATAGACATGGGCCCGTACTACACAAACTATAACACCTGGACCTACATGAATATTACTATTTACACATAACATTTCTTTGCCAATACCATGTCGCTAATATGAGCAGTTATATTTGGGACACCGTGTATATACTTTTTCATGCATATAGAATAGTTTTTTTCAATTATGAAAAATTTAACATGGGCATTACCGTCCCGGACTAATATGATGCATATATGCGTCATGCTCCGACTCGCAAACATTTAGTCTCAGCTGGTCTCAGTTTGGGTTAAAATTGGGAACCTATGATCACTTTTTTATACAAACAATACGCATGGAAAATATCGGAAATCCCGGTACTCTAAGAGTTAACTTCCACCAGATAACACTATATACACAGTACAACGATAACCCATTTTCATACTTGCTGTAGTGAATAAATCATATTTCTCTTGTACTTTTTACTTGATATTGTAAATAATATCCTATCAACTTTAATTATTAAAGACATATTTATTTCATTAAATTTTAAACAATCAAAACAACTTTAATTATTAAAGACATATTTATTTCATTAAATTTTAAACAATCTTAAAGAAAAGTACTATATATTTTGATTACAAGAAGTCAAGAAAACAGTCTGATTATCAATTCTCTAATTAGAACCTCTCTTAAATTTAAATCACTATATCATTTAAATTATCACATGAATTTGTATGAAATTTTACGTAAATTATTCCATCCATTTTATTAATAACATATCAAATTTTGAAGAATCTAGAATCGTTTTTGTTAAACTGTAATACATCATAAAGGCTTAATGGATTTTTTCAATTTAAGTTGATTTTTTGACTATTTTTTTTCTGGTTCATTTAATTTACCATTTTTTATTTTTTAATCTTTTTTTATTTAAAAGTTAATTAACTTAATTTATTTATAAACATGTTTTAAAATTTTTTTTAAATTTAATTTTATTTTGAATATTTTCAGTGTTATTAAAAAAGTCTTTTAATTCATAAACATTTTTAATTCATTTTGCAAGATTTAAAATATTATTGGAATGAACTCCATTTATGACATCTTAACCGAGATTTAGGATCCTTATATTACAAAGAAATATTACACTATTATATACTAATAGTATATACTAATTTTTACTCTATGACAAGTTAAAATATATTAAATTATTTTTTAAAGATTTGATGAATATCCATACAAAATGACATATATATGATTAGACATTTCACATTTTCAAATTGATAGAACACCATACTGTCATCTGCTATTATGTAACTTTTTGGCCCTCTACAACATTAAAAATGTGTTGCATTTCTTTTACAAGATTAAGAAATATTGATACAAAATGAAGAAAATCCTTTAGACTTAACCCGATATTAGTCATATGAATATCCGAATTTAGTTTTACTAAAAAAAATATTATTTGTAAAATATACATACTTGCTTTGACAAATTCATTATTTGACAATTAAGATCATCTATCAAGTTTCTCAAACTAACAGCATTTCTTGACCAAAGTGTAGCTATATGAGACACTTCTAATTCTAATTCTGATTTAAACTTATTTAGTAATAAATTATGATCAGGAAGATTGACACCTGTAACAAAAATAAGAATTGAAAAAAAAGTACATTAGAAGTATTTTAAAATAAAAAGAAAAATTCTATTGACCTGTTAATAATATTGCTGTAGATATTTCATCTTTTACGAAGCTTAAATATGTAACATTATCAATAAAATTTTTTATGTCAAAAAAAACTTGTTTAAAAGATCTTCTATCAACTTCCTAAAATTTATAAAAACTTTAGGTACTGTGAACAACTAACAAATATCAATTGAAATTAATATTTTTTTTACTTAAAATTATTTATTTCCCTTACAAATAAATTACAAATATATTCCCTTACAAATATATTTTTAAAGCCTAAAGTAAATTAAACAGATTTATTTCAAAATGAAACACATCTTTATACTGATAAAAAAGTTTACAATAACGTACTGTTATAACATTCTCTACTTTCAAACATGTTTCTTTAAATACTGTATACCAAGGTTTATTTTTGTGAGAAATCCATTGTACATTTCTTTTTTTGTGCCCAAATTTATATTTGCCATGAACAAAAATTCCCTAAAATAATAAAACAATAATGGTAAAAAATGTAATTCCAAATTTTCTATATAGTATCTAATTAAATACCTTCGATACTGAAACATTGTCCATTATTGAAAAAACAACTAAAATGGAATTTCAGATTTCGATTACAAATATTCACAATTTAAAAATTACTACTCCTAGTATATGAAACGCGGGAGTATTTCAAGCAAAAGATAAGTAGGATAGAGAAAATTATAGAGGTTACAAAGACAGATTAGAAACTCGTTTTAAATTGTAGGGCCTGACTTCACACTTTCATTGGCCACAAGAGGGCGAAACTATGAAATTGAACGTTCAACATCGCATAACAGCGCGCGAGTAGTGCATGCCACGAAATTGGAACAGAGAAATTTAGAGCAGTGGTGAGCAATAAAATTTGGTGTGAAACTAAGCGAAAACGCGACAGCAACTTATGAAAAAGTACTTAAAGTGTATGGTAGTGATAATCTGAGTCATAGTCACGTGCTTCGGTGGCATGCCGATTTTTAAAAAGGCTGTGAGAGCGTCAAAGACAAGGCGCGGAGCGGAAGGACAATTCAAGCGCGAACCGACGCGAATACGCAGCGTGTCCATGCCATTATTCGTGAAGACCGGCGACTCACCATTCGAATGCTGACTGGGAATGGGTTGAATATTAACAAGAAACAGTGAGAAATATTTTAATGGAAGATTTCGCCATGAAAAAGCTGTACACGAAGGTGATACCGAAGAACCTTTAAGATAAGCAAAAAGCCCACCGAATGAACATCGCTCAAGATTGTCTCGAGTAGATGAAGTGATCCTACTCTTCTCAATCAAGTTATTACTGGTGATGAAAGTTGATTCTTTCAGTATGATCGCGAAACTAAACGACAAAACCAACAGTGGCCGTTCCCTGGAGCGCCAAGACCAAAGAAGGCGAGAATGAGCAAGTCCAAAATGAAAACCATGTTCCTGTGCTTCTTCGACAGTAAAGCGGTAATTCACATAGAGTTTGTACCATCTGCACAAAGCGTAAATCAAGTACTTTACCGCAATGTGCTCGAAAAATTACGAAAAAAGGTGCTAGAAGTGCGTCTAGAGATCGCGAAGACTTGGGTTCTGTATCACAACAATGCTCCCTGTCACAGTGCGTTCAGTGTTACTAAGTTTTTGGCGTCTAAAGGCTTTGCAACGTTACTACAATCGCCATACTAACCGGACACTTCACCCTGCAACTAAAGCTGGAAAACTCGCTGGAATAAAAGTATAAATGCGGGAGGAGGCTACATTGAAGGGGATCGCAGCGATGTACCTTAATTTTTATATATACTAGATTTTTTAATTTTTAATTTTAATATACATACTCATTCATACTTTTTCATACTTTTCCATATTTTTTCATACTTTTTCATACTATTTTCTAATGCAAAAAATTTATTTTAAAAAAATATAAAAATTTAATATAAAAATTAATACAAAAATACACATTTCATATCAGATTTTCATTTCTTGATAAGGTAATTTTAAACAGAATGTATACCATGTATGACATAAGTCATAAATATAAAAAAAAATTTAATTTATCAGCCAGCACTATTTATTTTACTTGTTGATGTTGCTCTTGGAAACCTTATAAGTGTTACTCAACTTTTACTTCTAAACAAAAAAATGGTATATTCAAATACACTTATTTTAATAATTAATAATTAATTTATAAAAATAACTTTTTATGAATATATTATATTTTATTAATATAAATTTTTAAATTTAAATTCAATTTATTGGTAATTAATATTAATCATCAAAAACATTTTATAAATAAAATTTGATTTAAAAGACAAAAAAACTTCAAAAATACACATTTTATTTTACTCCATTGTGAGTAAAAGAAATTTATTATCATATAATTTCTATTGGAACAAGGTATGATAAAAGATATTTCAATAAAAAAAGTAAATATCATTTAAATAATTTTTATTTATTATAGTAATTTTTAAAAATTTAACATAAAAATTCATTTACAATAAATAAAGAATTTACTATCATATAATTTTTACATTAAGATATTTTTTTATTGGACTAAGGATAATTAGGGATATTTCTTATAATAAAATATAATTTAAATATTTTTATTTATTATATTCATTTTTATAATTTTTATATTTGGTATAAAATAAATTATTGTAAACTGTTTTATAAAATTTTAGAAAATATTATAAACTGTTGCTGTGGCTGCTGTAACTGCTTCTACTGCTCCTACGGTTTCGACTGCGGCTACGTTCCCGTCTTTTATAGGCAGCCGCCTTCTGGCCTGTGATTTTTTGAAAATATTTTGCGAACTCTGTCCCATCTGGAACTGAAAATAAATAAATTGAAATCAATGATGAAATCAATAATGATGAAATAATGAATGAAATAAATGTCAAAAATAATAAAATAATAAAATAAAATAAATAATAAATATAAATAAATAAAATTAAATACATAATTAAATAAAGTGATAGAAATTAAATGATACATACATTGAAATGATTCTATGAATCACTCTTCCGTAACAGTATACTTTAAGCACGCCACCATTTCCTACAATTTGTGAAGGCATGATTAGAGGTTGGTTTTTGGTCGCAGATATGATGTCTCGGAGGAGCCGAATAAATCTTCATCTTCTCTATAGATTTTCTTAGTGTCTTCTGTGGCAGCGATGGAAACTTTTTGCCGATGCTCCTCCTGTTGATATTGCAACTCTTGCCAGCTTCTACCCTCATTTTTCAACCTTGATAATGATAGTAGCTAAAGGAAGATGGCGAAAAGAAGCTTCCCTCCGCGTTCTTTAAGCAATTCCAAAGCAACAGAGAAGGGAAAAGCCATCTCTTATTGGTTCAAAAAAAGCTCCTACTTCATTTATAAATATTAGCTGGGATAATACAGAAATAGCTATTCAAAATATTAGGATTGAAAAGTTCTTTATTAAAATTTGCCAAGGAGGAATACGCCTGTTCAAGAAGTCGGACTGAAACTGAAACTAAAAGAATAACATCGTGAAAACATCTTTCGATTTCTCACCATAATTTAACGACCGCTCGTATTACATATACTTTGTATAATCATTGATCATATTACATACACATTTGATAAACATGTATGATATTAATTTTTGCCCTTCTTAGAAATACATAAACAGACTTATAATAAAGTAAATATCCGAACACGCACCCTCAAATATCAACCATCTACGAGGGTGGATTGATAAGTTTCCGGCCTGACCAAGAGATAGCGCCACTAGGCCTGCCTTGAAGTAGCGTTCTATAGTACCATCCTTAGATAGCTTATAGCTATAGTTTCAGTCCGGTAGCCATACTAGTTTAGGTTTGAGAGCACACTGAAGAAGACGCCTCTGCATTTTTCGTAAAAATGGAAAAGCTGGAAAATCATGCAACCATCAAATATTTTTATTTGAAAGGGTTAACGCCAAAGGAAATTAAAGAAGAGACGGACTCAACACTGGGGACATCCTGCGCATCATATTCAACCGTTAAGCAGTGGGTTTCCGAGTTTAAAAATGGTCGTGTGAGCACCTCTGATGAGCCTCGCTCAGGACGCCCCATGGAGGTCATAACTCCAGATATGATCGAAAAAATCCATCAAATAGTGCTGAAAAAACGCAGATTAAATGTGCGTGAGATAGCTGAGACCTGTAAAATGTTATATGAACGTGTACAAAATATTTTCACCAACATTTGCACATGGAAAAGCTCTGTGCAAGATGGGTGCCGCGTTTGCTAACAGTCGACCAAAAATTGATTGGAAAGAAAATTTCTACCGCCAATTTGGCGTTTTATAAGCGTAATCTAAGCGAATTTTTGCGTCGATTCGTAACCGTTGACGAATCTTGGGTCCACCACTACACTCCTGAAACCACACAACAATCTAAACAATGGATTGGAGCAGGAGAACGAACTCTGAAGAAGGTAAAAACAATTTTTTCGGCCAACAAGGTTATGGCTACTGTTTTTTGGGATGCAAGAGGTATTATATACGTTGATTACCTTGAAAAGGGTAAAACTATCACTGGTCAATACTACGCAGACTTATTGCAACGTTTGAGCCACGAACTGAAAATTAAACGACCACATCTGGCGAAGAAAAAAATCTTGTTTCATCACGATAACGCACCAGTGCACACGTCAATCGTTGCCATGGCTGAAATCAACGATCTGAAGTTTGAATTGATGCCGCACCCTCCCTACTCTCCAGACCTAGCCCCGAGTGACTATAATCTGTTTTCTAACCTCAAAAAATGCCTTGGTGGTAAGACATTTGCGGACAATGAAGAAGTAATCGAAGTTGTAAAGTTAAATATGTAAATTATAAATGATACATACAAAATTTATATTTTATAATATTCTTATGAAATAAGTAGCGGAGTAGTTAATCATTTGTCACAAGAAATTTATTATATATATATATATATATATATATATATATATATATATATATATATTATATTTAAGTGTAGAAGATAAGGATACTAGGAGACGAGCAGTAATAAAGAAACATCAGCTCAACATCCAGCGTTTGATTGAAATACGCATATATGTATGCGTATCTACACACACATTAACATATATAATCTCCGTACTCCTAATTTCTAACCAAATTACTTACTCAAAAATGTCAAGGGCCGTGGTGGTCGCAAACGATTAATATATATATATATATATATATATATATATATATATATATATATATATATATATATAGTAACTTCATATTGAGTTTATATTAAAACTTGTTTACCAATGATTTACACAATTTTATACGAAACTTTGATTTATGGAATGTTACAAAAAAATGATAAAAAATTAAATGATATTAATTATTTCATTAATGAATAGAATGGGATTTCTTAATTATGAATATTGAAATAAGTATAAAGATAACAACGAATAATATTTTCAAATTAATTTTTTTTTCGAAAATTTAGATATACAAAATTGTCTGTTTAAGGTAAACAATTGTAAAATTAATTATTATACTTAATTTTTAGGATGACTATTTTCCCTTACTTAGTTTTTACAATAAATATTGCAATTAAAATTTCAACCTGCAACAGTAAGAATGACCAAAAATTTAATTACAATACGAAAATGATACAATAACTATAAATAATAAAAATACTACGTTTAAAAACCAATTTGTATATTTCATTTATTTAAAATTAAATATGATACAGAACATTTTATAAAAAGATACATTCACTAGCAAGTTTAGGTTCTACGTGGCTTGGTGATAAAATCACAGCGTAGCCCACATCTATGTTAAGAAAATAGGACTTTTTTCGAGGAACATAAATTTTAGATTCAGAAATTTGGTCTAATAAATAATAAAAATTTATTCAATTTTTAACTATTTAAAAAATAAAACTAATGACTAAGTATACATTTATAATAAATTTTTTAAGAAAAGCAAAATAACTAGGCGGGTTTTATATGTTTTTAGAATATTAAGAACTTTCAAAAATAAATAACTATTATTGTAAAATTGAACTTGGCTCGAAAAAAATTTGTCTTTATTGTTTTTTTTTCCTCTATCCATATGTTATTACAATATATTTCTATCGCATGTAGTGCTATTCTTTTTCGTATTAACATATTTGCGGCGTTGTTATATTTTAATTTTTACGCTCTATTAGAACTGTTTCTTTGGCTGCTTTGCTGGCAATACGATTTTCAGTGCTATTTGAATGAGCATATGTCCTTAAGACTTCTATTTTGATTTCTTTTCTTGATTTATTGAATTTTATGAGTTTATGATTCATTTCATTAACTTCTTAATTATTGGCGCTGAGATTTGCAGTGAATTTAGTACACATTTTGAATATGCACATATATAAGGTGGAGCTGTGTCGAGTGGATTGAGCATATCTGATACCAAGAAGTATTTAGCATATATCTAAAGAAAATGCTTCGGCTGAAAAGGTAGACAATTCGACTGTAAATTGATAAAAAATTTTATCGGTCTTACAGTTTTTTTACAATAATATAATATACTAATATAATGAGTATCGGGCAGTCCTTATTTATAATCACCACCGTACAAACTGCAATAGAAATTACAACTAAATAGTAAAATAAAAATTAAATTAAATAAAAAATAAATAAAAAAGTTAGAATTAAGTAAATTATATTAGAGTTTAGTCCTTGAAGATGAACCGGAACTGTTCAAAACGTCGGAAATGAAAAATAAATTTAAATTTAAGCTGGTGGGGTTAATCAGATTCTCCTTTATTAACATAGAATATAGATTAATTCATTTGTATTATTTTTAATTTTTAATTTAATTGATTTTTTATTTTATGTGTTATTAGTAATTTGTATTTTCAATTTCATGGGGGTTACTATAAACTAGGAGAGTCTGACTGTCATTCTATTCGTATAATATTTTATTGTATAAAGGCTGTAAGACCGATAAAAATATTTATAAATCCACATTAAAAAAAAAAAAAAAATATATATATATATATATATATATATATATATACCCTTAGGTATACATATCTCAGGGTTGAGATATTTTTTAATTAACTTGTAATAATTTATAATTACTTTTTTATTTTTATCGATTTATATATATATATATATATATATATATATATATATTTAATAAGGTATTATTTTTAATTTATAATTAAATGAAAATTTAATTAATCATTATCTTTAATTAATACAATAGCTTGTGTTGATGAATTATTTTGTCATACTAAAACTGTATTGATCAGATAAAGGAATTATGTATTTGAGTATATGGTCAATAACTGTATTACGGGCATCACGGTCCGCGTTCGCGCAAATCATATCATTGCGCTGGCAGCTGGTGTATTCTATCAATTCGTTCAACACTGTTTCCAAAATCGTGTAAAAAGTGGTGGCAACATCGCATTGTATACGATTTGATAGACAGCATGCGAGTGTTTACGATTTTCTAAACGAATGAACCACAAATCCGAACAGAGTCGACCCAACCTCTCGACAAATGTCGTACAGCTGATCCGATAATATATATTGTAACGGGGTGGGTTCGATTGTGCGAACTCCCGTTCAAATACCGACGCGCGGCCGTTCCCGTGCGGCCTGCGCGCAACCCACGTAGCTCTTGCTTTTCGCCGTGCGGGGAATCTACACCCGTCGGCAGCGGAGTCTCAGTGCGCCGCGACGCGCTGGCCCGTTACAAAGAAAGAAGTCGGCCCGTGAATACGCGGGCCTACTCACCTGTCTCGTGTGTGGTGCTCTGGCAGCGAGCACCACGTCCGCAGCAAGCTCAGATCGCACGGCGGAAGGACTTCGCCGTGCCCACGGAGGCGAGGGGATCCTGCGTTCAATATCGACGCGATGCTAGGAAACGATCAGGGAAAATAGGAGTCGATAGGGAGAAGGGAAAGAAAGCGCGGAAATAGACGCAGACGTATTAACGAAGTACGAAATTTATTTTACAGCGCAGGCTCTTCTCGTACAAGCTCGAAAGTTGCGAAGCTCACGCGCCTACGGCAAAAAACTCGAAGAACACGAGCCACAATACGCGCGCACGCTCTCTCTCTCTCACGCACACTCGTCCGCCCGCTGACGGGGCGCCTCGCAAAGGCGCACACGCACGGACTCACCTGTGTGAGAAGGAGCGTCATCCACGAATATCGGCGTCGACGCCGGACTACGCGCATAACCACTCGTGGGCGCAAAACGGCAGCGGTCCACCTATACCGTCTGCGCGGATGCCGCACGAACGCGAACACTTGTTCCGGCGGCGCTCGACGATGGCACGCGTAGCAGGACCTCCTGCTCGGGTCGTTGGCGCTGACAGTCGCTGGCTCTTGCGGGCGGTCCTCGCGGTCTCGCCTGCACTGGCTCCTCTACAGCCTGGCACGCGTCGTTACGCACGGCGCGGACTTTTGCACGAGTATCGGCTTTCTCCAGTATCGTCGCGAACACGTGCGCGAAGCCCTGAAAACAATACCTTCTTTTCCTACGCGGCTCGGACGCACGTGGCTTCTTTTTCCTCTCTCGAGACACGACTAAAAAACGAAAACTACTCTCCTCTCCGCGACGACTCCGCTCCCCCCCCTCTCCCCGCTCTGCTCTCCTTCGCCCGCCGGTAGGCCGGTCGCATCGAGGTCGTGCAATGTTTACGTTTAGCGCACGCCGCGGCAGACGAGTCGCATTTCGGCTGCGGCCTCGTCATAATATATATATATATATATATATATATATATATATATATATATATATATGCAGGTATCAACATAACGATTACCTGATGAATGGAGATGGGTCTTGATACAATTCTTGGTCATGTATTCTGATGGATTATTCTTTTCTCTCCTAAAATGTTAATTATCTCCATATTTAACTTTTTATGAATTAAAAATAATAGCTAATTAAAATTTTATTTCAATAATAATTGTAATTTAATGATTAATTAAATAAACATGTAAACAATAATTCAATAGAAATTATTAATTATTAATGGCAAATTAATATATATAATTTACATCAGTATATATTTCATTAAAAAAGTAGAGACAAACGGTTATATACAGACGAGACATGACGGGCACCCAAAATTCAAATAAGTTCAGTTATTTTAAATTTCAATGCGCCAGTGATAGACAAAAACCTATAATTTAAGGTGCTATTTTTGAAGAAAAAAATTATTAAATAAATTCATCAAAAATGTAAAGCCTCCCAAAAGACAATTTGCTTCATCTCCCCTTCCCCAGAGTGGGACACGAGGGTATGAAATATTTATATTTATATAATAAGATTCTTATATGTAAAGAAAATAAAAATAAGGTAGTAGTGCAAACATATTAATTTATTAGGTATTAATAATTAAACAAATCGTATAATACGTATGGCCTTCTTTATTTTTAATTTTAAGGGGTCATTTAAAGTATAAATAATTATAAAAATAATGATAAATTAGAGTTTTGAAGGGGGCGGTTTGATTGTTCGTAAGTGATAATATTAATATTATAGATATAATCTGATGTTAATGCAACAAAGATAACTATTATTTTAGTTGCAAGGTGTCCAATATGCAAAATAGTGAAAAATTAGAGTGGAAAGAATATATAATTTTTACTTTAAATGAAAAATATAAAATCAACATATTCTGGAAAAGTCAGCAGAACAGTATGATTGTATATTTAATAGGATTGGTTTTTACATAGGGAGCAAGTACAGCTTCTAAATATAATGGCATATTATATTCTACATTATAATTATTTAAAAACAATATATATATATATATATATATATGTTTTTACAATAAATATTTCTATATTATATATAGTGATATTTTTGGCGGCAATATATGTATAATTTTTGTATTTTGACATATTGACTTTATTTAATCTGACATATTTATTCCAAAAAATTATAATGTATGAAATACTAAAAAAAACTTTCACCGTACAAGAATATAGTTTAAAAAAATATTTTTATAATTACCTATTGAATAGATAGTAATGACACTATTGAAAAGATACTTATTGAAAAAGATAGTAATTTCTAATATATAAGTGTTATTGTCAAATAGTGTTACTTCATTAAAAATTATTTTAATATTTGAATCTGTAACAGTTTTCTTACAAAAAGTTTCTATAGAAGCTGTTTATTATATAAATTGTATAAATTATACAAAGTGCCAATCACTGTATAATGATGTGTAATATAAGAATAAATTTAAAAATTGCTTTATATAGATAACTATATATTTAAATATTTATAATATAATATATTAATTTAGGAGTTGTACTTACTCCTTACACAAAATTCAGTACTATAAATATACAATCATACTCTTCTACATTCCAAAATAATGATGGTTTTATGATATTTTACGTTTGAATTAAAAATTATATATTCTTTTCACGTTACTTTTTCTTATGCGTTTTATCTAATAGGAGTCCATGTCGAAGTAAAAACTCAAATGCATCAATTACACGTCGTGAACACTCAAAACTCTCATTTCCTCCTAAAATTATGAGTTTTAATTGTAACTAAAAGACTATCCTGCAAAAAAATAAACATGTTTGAAATTTTGGGAATTAAAGAGCTTTAGTTGTCATAAGAAACGATTTATTTAATAAAAAATTTTTAGGATGTATATAAATATTAAATCTGCGTAGGCAATAATAACATTTTTGCCTACATAAATATTATATATACTTGAGGTTAGAAAAAGAACAATTACTTTCCTATTATATTTTTATATATATTTATTGGCTCAAGCTCGTACATCTCGCACCTCCCTGAAATCTCAAATTTCCGTATTACATTACTATGTTTGCAATGTGTTTGCATGTGTGTATTTATGTGCATATATATATTTTCTGCACCAGGCTTCATAATTCTTTATTTGATTTGTACGGCATTGAATATTTTCTTCAGCGCCACCTATTCAAAAAATCAGAAATTAAAGTTCTTTTTTTTTATCTACAGAATTGATAACTTGCATTATAACCGTAATAAAATCTTATATTTCGTTTTACTCCCTCAATTCTATGAATAGAAAGATGAAGCAAAGTTCAATCGATTCATTATTCAATTCTACATCCGGGGCTATCCAAGTTTGATCTGTACTATACATATAAAATTTATAATATTTGTTGTTATTTGATGTTACTGCAAAGCAGCGATGTCTATAGTGCAGACGATAGTTAGATAAGCCATCCTGAAATCAGGCTATGTACATACATAACATACATTATGCATGCAATCAAACTTTTACAAGTAACTTTATATTTTTCATCTGAGTTTAATGCTTCGTAATTTAATTTATTCTCACGAGGTGTGTTGATAACTTTACAGTCAGAGATATTAAATTTATCTAATAGTGTCTTAATATAAGCACTTTGGTCAAAACTTATTTGGTTGTTACTTCTTTCAATTCTTATACACAGAAAAAGTTTATTCATATTGTCGATATTTGCGGTTACTATACTAGAGATGAAACGAGATTGCCAGGGCCTATGTAAATCAATGGCTTCAAATTAGCGCCACATCTTACTGTGGTAGGTGCCCGAACAAGGTCCGCCTGCAATTTCGATTATTGGTAATTGCAGTATACTGCTGAAAAATGTCCGAATAGAAAATAATAGAAATAACACTTCTAAAGCAATGAAGAAGAAACGGCGACCGCGAGTACAGACTGTTATTAAGGGGAGGGGTAAGGTGGCAGGTAGGCACGATGTTGAAGAAGGGAAGTAGGGGAAGTGAAGGACCGAGCGAAAGAGAAAAGAACTACGCGTATATACGTATGTATGTGTGTGTCTGTGTGTGTGGGTGGGTGGGTGTATCAGAAATGCGCGACTAATTCTTTTCTCTATTTCGACAAGTTCAGACCGACTTCAACCGCGACCAAAATCCATTCTCTCTCTCTGTCTGTGTGAGTGTGTTAGTGATTGAATGAGTAAGTGAGTGAGTGTGTGTGTGTATGTTGTATTTATATATATTTATATGTATTTATATATATGTTCGTGTGTATGTATGTTGTATTTATATATATTTATATGTATTTATATATATGTTCGTGTGTATGTATGTTGTGTTTATATATATTTATGTGTATTTGTATATATATATATATATATATATATATATATATATATATATATATATATATGTATATATATATATATATTATGTAAAAATGCGTATGCTAATGTGTGTATATACACTAGCATTCCCGTCTCGGCTACGCTCGAGATAGTAACATGACCGACTTATCAAATTTTTAAATACAACTTCTATAAATAATATTCAATGTATAAAAATATATTGCCTAGATAATTTTACTTATGATAATATTAACATATATTAAATATCTGCAGAAAAAATAATGAAGCTTCAGGGCTCGCCGAAACAATGACCGTGGTGTGGCTATATTCAGTTTAGTTCCAAGAAAGTTCCCCCGCACTTTTTTTCTAAATATTTATGATTTTTGGGGAACCAATTATGAATATCGTAACAGCTTTAGATGGAAATTGAATATTTATTTCTAAATCCATGCAAAGTCCTTAAAGATCATGGTTTCTTCAATTTATCTTAAAAAATAAAAACAGTTGCAAAAAAATTTTAAACCATAATCACAGAGCTCATTAAAATACATATTTTTTGTTCTATATAGATTTTGGTGCAAGTAATATTTCTCGACAAAGTTCAACTATTCCGAGTCCCGTGAACAGTTCCTAGCATATACTCGATACAGATATCTTCGTATACATTTTTTTCGTGAAATACTGCTTGTAGAGACAAATTAAATATAATAAAAAATACGTATATATTTTAATGAGATGTACAACAATTTTTTAAAATATATTTTTGTAAATTTTATTATTTCCCGAGATATTCTTGAAGTTCATCCACGATCTCTGTTATAGACTCACACAGCAATTTTTATTGGAGTAAGCTTGCTGCGAGCACACATTTAGATTGTCGCATTCTCTCAACAGCCTTGGAACAAAATTTCGCGTAATTTACATCGAACCGATCATACTGCAAGCACTATTTCAAAAAAGTTTTTTAAATTCATCCTGAAATCATCGATTGTATTATACTGTTATAACTTTTAATATATATATATATATATATATATATATATATATATATATATATATATCATATCATATCATGTCATATCATATCATATCACACTTACTAATTTATAAAGACAAAGCGTGTTTCTGTTTGTACACGATAACCGAAACTACTGAAAAAACTACTGAACCGATTGTTCTGAAATTTGACATATAGATTCTATATTATCTTGGGAAGGATATAGACTATGTTTTTTAATGAAAATCATTTTACATTCATCACTAAATTAAGTTAATGGTTTTAAGAATCAGTTTCACCAGCAGTCACTAGGTAACGTCTTGAATCACAAACATCAACTCAACGTAGTCCGCTTAAAGTATTAATACCAGGCCAGCTCAAACGAATGTTCGTACCCAACTTTGGAATTCGTATACTAACCAAAGGTGAGACATTAGTCGGTATTACCCTGTTTGTTCCTCAGGTTAATCTGACGCTATTCTCACACCTTATGGATATCTTTTGATTCTTGTAAATTTTATTTTCTCTTACGTGGAAAAAGCTGTCTCTCTTTCTCCTTCTCTCTGTCCTAACTTTCTTCCCCTTCTCATATAAAGTGGTTCTGTCTGCCAAATCATACTGAATATAGTTTGTGACGATAAATTATATTTTTGTTTTTATACATATATTAACTTCGGAATTGTGACAAAGTCTATGTGTTTTTTTAGTTTGAACAAAAGCAATGGTAGCAAAATAGGGTTCTTTACCAACAACCTCGAAACTATGTATATTGTAATGCCGCGATCCGCTCTCCGAAAGTTGAATCGTATTTCAACCCCGGTGAGGTCGCGCACACTCAAAAAATTTTAAAATTTATTACTTCACTCTCTTACCTTTAATCCTCGGAGAGGGTTCCGCCGGTCTGAAATAGTGAAGCGGGAGATGTCGGGAAGAACTAGCCACGAATTAATTATAAGCCTCCACACAAATCCTTTATTTATAAAATTACAACAAGAATCAACCAAAATATTTCAACAAGATTTCACCACAACACATCACATTCATTTCATCATTCATTCAAAGATCATCAACATCACACAACACACACATTCACACACAACATGCACACACAAATTCACACACAAATTTCAATTCACACAAAAAACAAAGCATTCAATCACAACACACACAACAATCAATTTCAAAAAAACACAACACATCAAAAAGTCTATGTGTTTTTTTAGTTTGAACAAAAGCAATGGTAGCAAAATAGGGTTCTTTACCAACAACCTCGAAACTATGTATATTGTAATGCCGCGATCCGCTCTCCGAAAGTTGAATCGTATTTCAACCCCGGTGAGGTCGCGCACACTCAAAAAATTTTAAAATTTATTACTTCACTCTCTTACCTTTAATCCTCGGAGAGGGTTCCGCCGGTCTGAAATAGTGAAGCGGGAGATGTCGGGAAGAACTAGCCACGAATTAATTATAAGCCTCCACACAAATCCTTTATTTATAAAATTACAACAAGAATAATACAACAGGAAAAAAAGAAAATTATTCCGCTCGGCCCGTCCCGACCGCGACCCGCGTCCCGACGCACTCGCCGAATTTGGAGAGGATGATGGGGAAGGGACAGGGATAATGGTCAAGAAAAAAAAAGGAAGAGGAAAACACGCGGCGCCCCGCTGACGGTCGGCTCGCTGTGGCCGCGGGGAGTACTTACGTACCAAGATCTTCGGCAGTCACGTGACTCCTCTCGAGTCTCTCCGTCGCCCTTTCGCTCCTCGCACTCTGCTCTCGACTCCGTCCCTCACTCTCTCGGCTTCCTGGGCCCTCCTGCTGTCGCCCTCTCTCTCTCTCTCTCTCTCTCGCTCTTTCTCTCTCTCTCCCCAGCTCACTCCCCGCACTCCCGATGTCCGCACTCTTTCGACCTCCCAAATCTGTCTCCTTGTCTCTCCTAAATCTTCGACGACACTCCAACACTTACTACTCTACTCCTTTTTCCAATCTCCTCCGCTGCTCTTCTCTTGTAGTCTCTCTCTCTCTCTCTGGCTTCTACAACTCTTACTACTCCTCGTCCTCTCTCTAGCTCTCTCTCTCCGATGACTTACTCGTTCCCTGGCCAACAGCGGAGTGCCGCTCGTCTTACTCCTCACAGGGAAGAAGGATGGGATAAGGGGGGGGGGGAATTCGGCGGCGGCCGACGACGGCCGATCGCGGTCGTGACGCGCCGAAATA